>CAJUYH010007928.1:0-16492 GCA_910591685.1 Galerucella tenella | reverse complement strand
AAAAAAAAGTCCGCCTGGATGGATACTATTTTTGTTGCTCGAAAAAATATTTATATCAAATAAAAAATTGTTATATTTAAATAATATAAAGATTATTCAATATCAGATCAACAGTCACTATGAAATTATAAATTTAATGCGGTGATACAATTCATGTGATGCAAATAAATATTTTCAATATTAAATGAAAATATTTGTTTTATCATGTTTTTTACTGTAAGAAATTCATTTATTCAACGAACTCTATATTCAATTGATAATACACCATTGGCTGAACAAATATCTTTTTTTGAGATGAGATTATATATTAATCAGTGTAATTGTACATCGTTGTTAACTAGAAAAACGGTCATTTGAATGTGTTCTCACACTGGGCTTGAATTTCTCATTTATTGACTTGATTAAATATAATTATATTGTTGCGTTCCAACTAATGATTTTATTTGATTTATGTTTATAACGAGTTGCACTGATTTTAACTGCAGTAGGAAATCAAGGTGTAAGAGAGCATACGTTGTTCATACGTAAGAATAATATTGTAAAACGAATACATTTAATATGGACTAGTTGGATCGATTAGAAATGTTTATAAAAGATTCATTGATTAATTAGATGAATAGAAATATTTGTTTAGTATCATTGAATTAAACTTTTGGTTACATAAAATTTCAACTATTGTATAATTGAGTTGATGGATAAATTAATCAAGATAACTGGAAGAAATACAGTACTTATTGAAAGTTGTTATGATTTCAAATGAGACTCGTGAATTTGGAGAAAGAAAAAACGATTTTCGATATAACTAGGCACCATATTGAATATTATAATATTATTTTGTGAGTGAACTGTTGTAAGTGTACAGATAGATTATATGATCAATGGACTATATGTAGTAAATTTACACTTAATGAGACATCAACTGGAGACACCATTATTGACAATTGAGTGTAAAATAAGGAGAAATTATTGTATTTACGAATATTCGGCCAGTTCTATATTATTATCTAAAACTTGTCTAACTTCATTTTTGGAAATTGGTCGTGGATAAAAAACATTTGTGCTTTTTATTTTCATTTCTATATTTTTTATAATTGAAATATTTTTGAAATTGAGATTGTATCCAGTAAATATATTATATTTCGTATTTTTGGAAGAAAAAACAAACTCGAACAATGACGAAAAATTTCAATTGCCTCATTTCAAATATTGCTATACAATACTGATTATAAATACGCGAATATTTATGATCTTGTTACGGTGTACAAGCGGTGCAATAAAAAAAAAGAAAGTATTGAAATCTTGTACAGTTGGACGTGAATTGCGTTGTTCATAGCAGCACTTTTTTCTTGTTCTTTTTTTGTTTTCCAATAATTCATTATATGTATGGGTATATAAAAAGGACATTCATCTCATGAAGAAATCAATAAATCGCTAGTAGCTTCGATGTATAAATAGGTATATCCACATAAAGCTATTATGAACAGTGATGAACGTGAACACCACATTGAAAGTGTCGAAATATTGTTAGTCATGATGGTAATTGGTAAAATTATCCGAATGTTTCGTTTCGTGCCGTGTAGACATAGCTGTTAGTGTTAAAATATAGTTAAATAATTATAACGTAAATATTATCAAAAGTATGAGCTTGTCCTGCACAGATAATGATAGCTGGTCTGGTCAAGCGCAGTATGAAATGAAAAAAATGATATATCAACGTTTTATCATAATATTGAAAGAATTAAATTATAAATTAATGAGTCGCGGAGGTAAGACAGCAAGACCGTAGTTTTTATACACTTATCACTTGGTATAAATCAATTTTTCTTTGTTTCTCTATATGTTCTCTTCATTCTTGACAACTGGTCTATAGCAACATTAAAATTATATATTGCAATTGTAATAGGTATGTACTTTACATTATATTTTATATATCTGGTGTTGTTACAGTATGGAATAACTGTAATTCAATTTAAACAACTTATACAGACAATTTTGAGATGAAGATGTTTGACTTTTATAACAAAATTGCTTTAATCAATAAAAATATACGGAAATTTAGTTTTTATGTAAAAAATGTGTGATAATTAGACCAATTTATTTATAAAATAGTATGCGGATGGGAATGTTTACGTAAATACATGTAGTGTAAGTCATAAATTCATTCTGTCCATTTATATGTGCAATGTTGATTGGTGCAGACATAATAAAGCCTCATTTCCTCTTCTGCTCTTCGTGTTTGTGCTTGGAAAAAAACAGCTTCACGGTGATGGCAATTTGGGCAAGGGTGCTCTTCAGTTCTTGGTAAAGTGGGGTCTGATATTACATCAGCAACAATATGTGTCAGTTCACTATAACACAATGTCCAAATTTCTCATGTAAATATTGAAACATCAGATTATAGACTGTTGAAATCATATTAAATATGTATAATAATATAACTCACTCAATTTCATGCATAATTTTGTTCACATAGATGCAGTTACTATCCGCCAGTTGTTTAAAGTCGCAATTCCTACACTGCAATACAAAATAATAATTATATTATGTATGTTAAATAGTAATGACAAGCAAGTTCGAGGTTAGGGTTCACTTTTGATTGCTTACAGCATACATAAGTACTTTATTTTCTTTATCCTCTTTTGGATATAACATATTATTGCATTCTTGACAAAATCGAATACCCACAAATCCAGGGCCATCATTGTGAGCATCATAGGTAGCCAGTCTTGACATTGTTGTTTTATTCGGTTCCTAATACAGAAGAGTTTTACAAAAAATACTTGACAAATATTTACAAAATCCAAAAAGTACAAAATAGCACAATCTAGTAGTATATTTGAATGCGCTAATTGTACACATGAAAATATGAATATTATGACTTTTTTTCTCCGAATAGTTGTGAATTATTTCCAGTTCTGTTGAGAGCACGATATCGACAACACACTATACCTATTTATATATATATGTATGGGTTTATCAGCCGGAAAGTAGATGGGAACCAGTTAATGGTCACTGGTCGCAATTTTATTTGTTTTATTACTTTCATACGCATGTGTGGCGTGTAACGAATTTGGTGGTACTTTTTGATAAAAACAAGGTTCACTCTATAGTATGTAGCTGGCGCATGCGTTGTGTGCATTTGATTTTTTAGGGAGTTCCTTTTTGGTTCGATATAAATAATAACCAGAAGCATTGAGTTCTAGTTTTTCATCTATAAATTTAAATACAAAAAATGTCAAATTTTCTCAACTAAGTATCATGATTGTTTATAAGGATTAACGCATTTATTAGAGGAACTTGATGGAAAACGTCCACGTGATCGTATATATATTTATTACATACAAAAATCACAAAATATCAGCTATGAAAAAAATATATTTTTTTGTTTATTTACTGTTAGAAGTATCCCGAACGATATTATGAGAAACAGTTGGCACTCATACTTTTCTCCCATTTGACAACCCTATTACAGAGCAAACCTACCATGGAGGTTGAGAGTATCGATAGTGTGGAAATTCTTTCATTGCATCAATAATTTTCCAGGTGGGTATGGTAATGCATAAGTAGCGCATTCAATGATGATCACATGATGAATCCTAGATGTCGTGTAGTGTATCATTTGATGAGTCCACGATAACAACAAATCAAATGAGTGAAATAATGTATTATAAATTGACGTTTTATTTAAATCACGTCAATTAACAAAAAAAGGAATAATATTTTGAGTAGTTACGATGATAGACATGTGAATGTGCTATTCCATATGATGTTAAAGAACGTACTGTAGAGAGAGAAATATATCAGCTTTGGATGATTCGAGATCTGGTGAATTTATTATTTATTAATTGAAAAAATATTTAAACTGTGAAAAGATAAAGAAAGAAATTGTATATAATCGGCATCAACCAATATTTCGCTAATAAATACGAACCAGTGAGCAAATCACACTCATCAACACTTTCCGTGCAAGTGAAGTGTTAACTCGTAACATCAGTGATTCCCATACGTTTATCTGGAATTGTCTATGACGAATATCACTTCTATATATACATCAATTGTTATTTTGTTTTCTTCGATGATGAGTATTATTTTTATCATTATTATTATTACAATGACAACTAATTTTTGGCGTGTGTAAGAGAAATGCGCCACGATTCTATATTGTCTTCCTTGATCATGGTGATAATTCGTGCTGTACATCTAGAAAAAAAAAGAGAAAAAACAAGCATTAATCTTATTAATATCAACATTGATTACAAATGTATTTATAGATACATATCTAAATAACAATAAAACAAACTATAAAACTATATAATTATAAAATTATATAAACACAAACTATAAAATTATATAAACGATAAAACAAAATAACAATTGATGTATTTATAGAAGTGATATTCGTCATAGACAATTCCAGATAAACGTATGAGAATCACTGATGTTACGAGTTAACACTTCACTTGCACGGAAAGTGTTGATGAGTGTGATTTGCTCACTGGTTCGTATTTATTAGCGAAATATTGGTTGATGCCGATTATATACAATTTCTTTCTTTATCTTTTCACAGTTTAAATATTTTTTCAATTAATAAATAATAAATTATTTTTAAATTTAAAAGCAGAAGAATTATTCAAAAAGACATTTCACCAGGTGTCGAATCATCCAAAGCTGATATATTTCTCTATTTACAGTACATTTTTTAACATCATATGGAATAGCACATTCACATGTTTATCAGCGTAACTACTCAAAATATTATTCCATTTTTTGTTAATTGACGTGATTTAAATAAAACGTCAATTTATAATACATTATTTCACTCATTTGATTTGTTGTTATCGTGCACTCTTCAAATGATACACTACGCGACATCTAGGAGTCATTATGTGATCATCATTGAATGAAATAATTTCTACTCTATCGATACTCTCAATAGCCATGGCTGATTTGTCAAATGGGAGAAAAGTATCGGTTCCAAACACTTTCGTCTGACACAATAGCGATCTCGGGGTTTAATTCCCGTTCAACAGAATAAAGTGACATTATTGATGTTGCGGATATTTAAATCAATTATTTGAATTTATACTAACCCAAAAAATCCTGTCTTAATTGCTGTAATGAAAAATATGTATAAAACCATTATATGTATTGTACAATTGTACTGAGATTAACTAACTCTACAGAGCAAATGACGGTAATTTTTATGTTATACACAGATTTATGTATATAAACAAACTGTATGGAGAGAGTAAGAGACGTCGTTATTCAAAGGCTTTTTCATAGCAATGTGCAAAATGCAATGACAATTTATGTAAACTCTGTTACAGATACAATCATTGGTAATGTTTCACAGTTTATTGGTTAATAATCACAAATATATATATATATTTTCATCCAATGATAGCTGTCGTTTGTATCAGCCAATTAAAATCGTAGGATAGGGTATGGTGCATTTAATTGGAGTTTATAATAAAAGTCCCTAGTCTGCTATTATTAAAATTGCAAGAAACGACAACAATACTTTAGAAATAGCTGGCCAGTGCTGATATAATAAATTTCTCGCATGTTATCTTACATATATAGATTTTTTACATTTTTATATTACACACATAAATAATATGTAAGGCGACATTTTTTTCAAACAGAAAATTGTTCGATGATGAAAATGGCGAAAAATCGAAATCTCACCGTAATCTGTCACAACTCATTGATTATTCAAATTCAAACAATAAATATTAAAAGAATGGCTTTAGTGACGACGAAGTTGGTTGTTGTTTGCATACGTCGGTGAAAAGAACAAACGAAAAAATTTTATCTTATTCCGTTGCGCATAACTGCGTGCGCAGTATATCAAACGCACGCGCGCGCACTCACTCACACAATGACCATTTACAGCACCATAAATAATACTTGCAATTATAAATCACCGATTAATTGATCGTGAAGAGAAATACTAATGATTTTGTGAATGATTTGATATTTTGTTGGAGTATGAAAAAAAAAAAAAAAACAAAAGAGAATATGCAAATTGATGTTAATTAAAAAATTTATGAATAGCCGATTGTATGTATATATATGTATTTATATAGGTTTATAGATATTATATACATACAGATATATACATGCGGACTTATGTACATATATATGCATGGAGTTATTTGATAAAAGAGTCGAAACAATAAATGTGGATTATAAACGGTAGTGGGCGCTGGCGTTGCCATTGAAGCTACCCCCCAGTCTCTAACTACCCCCACCCTTTCAGCTCCCCTAGCTAGCTAGTGCAAATCTCGGCGGATGCATGTTTTCTTAAGGGATTCTTACTAAATCGACGCGACAATCGTTGAGTTTATTGTCGAACAAAAGTGGACGTGAGTGATAATTGATACGTGTTTGGAGTGAAGCAAAAGGTAGTAATAGTAAACGGTTGAGTGTTGGTGAATGATAATGATGCGAATTATGAAGAAATTGTGAAACTTGTGCTCAAGGCGGTCCCATGGGGGGTGATGGCCCTCACGCCGACTCAGCGTCCTCTCCCTCAACCGTCCGATGATAATTATTTTTTACATTTTATGCAACGTTGTATCAGTAATAATATCGTTAATATAAATCTAACCTATTGACTGTATAGAAAGCCGCAACACGTGATTTTTGAAAACGGCTTTCGAACGCGTGGGTGTCTCTGTCTCTCTCTTGTTCGCGTACCAACAAGGCATTCGTTTTTCCACGGCGCTCCACTCGCGCTCTCCCATCTCCTTTGCTCTTATTTATTTTGTTGCCCGCCCATTATTTTTCTCGTGCTGCACTACCTTCATCGTTATTTTTCATTTCATTGTTAATATCCTGAGCGGGACCCCAAAATGTTTATCGTTATCGTTGCTTACTCGCCAGTTTTATCATTATATAGTTGAGTACTCGGCAATTAATACATATTCATTTTTACGTGGCGCGGGTTGAGCGGCAAAGGGGGATATGCCCAATAGATTTGCCATTTGACGCTATTAGTTGAGCACAACTAGCGCAACGCGCTCTTGTGCCCGTACTTTTCGGCAGTATTTTATTGTTAATGGAGATTCTCATGCGCTGACAGCCATGTTGTAAATTCCTTGATGCTCGTTTGTCGTTAAAGTTTTATTCCCGCTCTCCAAAATTCTCACGCCACTATTGTGTTTATGTGTGTGTGCACGCGTGTCTCACCATGTATGTCTGTATTTTTACTTTTTTTTAAATATAAAACACTTCACTGCAATTAACAGATGACAATATCTATTGGTTAATCAGATTTTTATATTTTTTTTTATTGTTATTTCTTCTCATTTGTATTGCGTCGAAAAATATGATGAAATGTAGAACCAAGTTCTCCCCTTCATATAAGTTATAAGCACATGTCTACTAATATCCATCCAAATTATTTTATCATTTTTATCTTGATTGCTCTAATAACGTTCTGTTACGTCAACAAATTATTTCTAAGTTACCTTGATATTCCATTACATTAAATTGAAATATCACCATTATATTTGTTTGTTTAGTCGAAATAAAACCGCAACGAATTTGATTGGACGTACTTGTTATGGAGTCTGGAAGTAATTTGCCCACACCGGGCACTTATCCCGGTGGCGATCGTCAGCAATTTTGCGTATCATGGAATTCACATCAGTCCAATATGCACAGTGCATTCCCAAAACTTCTTAGTTCGGAACAGTTTGTCGATGTGACATTGGCGTGTGATGGTGGCTCAATAAAGTGCCACAAGGTAGTATTATCAGCGTGCAGTGATTATTTGGAGCGATTGCTGTTAGAAATACCATGTACGCATCCAATCATATTCTTACGTGATATGCGTATGTGGGAGCTTCAAGCGCTCGTCGAATTCATGTACCGGGGAGAAGTTTATGTTGAACAACAACAACTTGCCAAACTTATGCAAGCAGCAGAAGCTCTGCAGGTAACACTCAAATTCACAATAATCCATTGAACAATAATTCATCTCAACTTCTATTACGAATATAAATATGTTATATTTTTTTTCTACATTGCTCGATACAGATACGTGGATTATCAAGCCAAGGACGTGACAATAATCAATCAGAAACTCCATCTGCATTAAATTCCTCAAGTTTACCGACAACGCCAACCACACCAGTCAAACAAAATCAATCAACTATAAAGAATGACGATACACCGTCAAATGATTCCACATCGTTTCTTGACACCTCAGCAACTGTTGCCTCCATCACACCAACTACCACTGCAACAATTACTGCAACGCCGACTGATCCACCAACAAACAATACATCAAATTTTCTCAATATTGAACATACCGAGGCACTTCAACATCTTGAAAAAGCATTGAGCTCATGTGAGGCAACATTGACTGAGACACCGGGTATGGTAAAAATGGAGCCAGATGAACAATTTTTTCAACAGCAAGACAAACCATATTCAATTAGTATGGTGCCAAGCAGCAACTGTAATACAACAACCAGCAGCCCCTTTCCAGCAATTGAAGGTGATAAAAAATCGCCAAACATACAAATTATACATATTAAATTATTTTTAATATTAACAAGTCATTACATCTACCTTTTAATCATAAACTTATTTTTCACATTTTATATTATCTAGATATCTTTTATCTGTATTTATTGTTATGGTTCAGGCTATCAGCGACGACAACGACGTTCAGAAGCAGAATTGAAATTGGCATCGGATATGGTGGCACGTGGCAAAACGTTTCAAGTTGCATCCGAAAAATACAACATTCCCATCAGTACAATTCGATTCTACATGGTCCGAAAGGGACTTTTGCAAAGGCGAAAACGTGGACGCGGCTCGACTAATATAGGTGCGTCGAATAGTCAGCCAAGCAGTCCTGCCACTCCGCCATTTCACATGATGAATTATCGCTTGCCTGAGAGCCTAAACTCGAGTCTCCAATAGTGACTATTTGCCGTGATTGAAATTCATATTATTAATAAAAAAAGATTAACGATAATGATATCAATAATAATAATACTACTATTACTAATAATAATAATAATAATAATAACGATAATAATAATAATAATAATAATAATAAATATTATTATTGTTATTGTTGTTGTTATTTTTTATTATAATAGATATTATTATTATGATTATTATTGTGCTGGTGACAGGTCGAGTTTTGAGCTCCAATCGAGTTGACATCGCTGTGCGAGAAATGATCGATTTCTTCCCTTTTCGATTTATTGCCATGCCGGACATAATTGTATTCGTTTTTTGTTTTGATTTTGTAGAGTTTCGTGCAAAATAACGGATAGACAACAACGTGTGCGAAAAACATACAAAATAACTCTACACACATCATCCATATATTTGAGTGAGAACAAGTAACTCGCATCAATCGCACGAATAATTTCTTCAGCCGAACAAAACCAATAAAATATGTAAATTGGTCGACAATAGTATCGTCTATTTCCTGAATTTTTGTTTGTATTATATTTCGTTGAAAATTTTTACTAATACGTGGTTGAAGCTCTTGGTTGGAGAAACTATTCTTGTTTTAGTGTAGGTGTTTGATAAGCGGCAGAAAAAACTGCTAAAAATAATTGAAACAATATGAAGGAACAACGTATATTATAAATATTGTATAGACATTTTGAAAGCATAATCCACTTAATATCACGTGATTACAAACATTTGATAGAGGAATGTTTTTATCCTTTGATCTTTTTTTTTCGATTAAAGAAGTCCTCTATATATATAATACATTTGCAAATCAATAATATTAACCGTATTTTGAGATTGTTGTTATATGACATGGATTTAATACATTCCCATGTGTGAGCTCTATAAAAAAAAATGGCGCGCTATTACGCAATATGTTTGAAATACAAAAAGACTCAACACAATGAGAATATTTTTTAGTTCCCTTACTGCTATTGTAGCGTCGAAAGTATATTTTTGTTTCAATGACAAAAACAGAAGGGAAAATTACTTGGCGGTGTTTAGATTTTTTTCATTTTCAAATTTCTTTCGTTTTTCACAGAGAGTATATATTTCCCCGCAGCAAATTGTTTCAATTTTGCTATAATGAATTATATCGTGAAACCATAACACGCGTTTTTTAACATTTTTTTTAGTCCTAACGAGCCCTCCGATGTGAATCCGCGATACTCAGACAAATAATTATGACGTAGTTTAAACGTTTTTTACATGTCATTGTGTATAAGAGAAAGACAAAATCTGCGAAATTAATCCCAAAAAAAGTTGGAGAGAAAATTATATTTATATTTATATATATATATATATATACATATATATATATATATATATTAATTAACAGATATAGTGGACGAGATGACACTATGTCCCTTTTACATAAGAACCATGGAATTTCATTGTTATTGTAGAAATAGAGAGTATCGTTGTCGTTCACGAAACAAAAATGATAGAAAAAAAGTAAAAAAAATGGAATAATAGATAAAATGAAACGCTTTTTGCAGTGTGGAATAGCCTTTGTTGAAGAAACATATAGCGTTCAGAAGAAGCCATATTTTTTTATCTAATGCTATAAATTGAAGCATAGTTATAATTCACAATGAAAACCAATCGAACAAAAACAATAAAGATATGAAA
This sequence comes from Galerucella tenella, assembly GCA_910591685.1. Classification (NCBI taxonomy): domain Eukaryota; kingdom Metazoa; phylum Arthropoda; class Insecta; order Coleoptera; family Chrysomelidae; genus Galerucella; species Galerucella tenella. The sequence goes on along the minus strand of CAJUYH010007928.1, from coordinate 5,872 downwards.
ACAAAATGATACGATAGGATAATGGTAATCATAATTATTTTTTACAACGCTAAAATCAAAGGTACTAAAATGAAAGTTAACAAAGTGCTGGAATGACAAAAGCAAAAAGAAAAATAAAAGAAACGTATCTATCAAAAACCAGTATTTCAAAAACCAATGCAGAATAATTAGTTTTCTAAATGACTCTCCATGTGTTGCTCACAACCCGTCGTGATTTGCTTCACGATCCCTGCGTGTCATCGAGTATTTTTATAATTACTATTTTTTTTTTTTTTTTCAAATAAGTGACTTCTCCAATCGGAGTACGATTATTATTATTATTATTATTATTATTATTATTATTATTACTGTTATTGCTCGCGTAAAATATAATTTAGTTACGAAGATCTTTGTCACACCACAAAACAAACAAACAAAAATCTTTTCTCATGATCTCATAAAATTCATGAATTAAGCTATTTCATGCCGAATAATATTTTATGTCAATTGATGATAATGTTTTCCGTGTTACTCACCAATACGCCCACTTACACTTCGACACACCCATATATACACAGAAATTGGTTGTTGACACAATTGTAGATAAATTTGTCCATTGAATCATAAATTAATGGCAGAATGCTTGCATTGAAAAACGAAAAATTCAAGTGATAAGTCATTAAATACCAAGTTACCGAGTTAGGGCCATTATTGTTAATTGTATTTTCATTTTTTTTTATTTTTATTTTTTTCTTCTTATTTTTAATCAATAATAATGTTCGCGGTCGCAACAATGTCTGAGGGTCTACTTGTATGATTCGAATAACGATTCGAATTGTTCCTTCGTGACTCGTGTGAAATTGTCTAAATCTTCTGCGTCATTTGTATTATTTACTTTTATTTCTTTAGACGCTCTACTGACAATCCTCAAAGGCATTATTTATATGAAGTATTGTTTTTTCCATTTTTCTCGACATTCACCCCTCGCGAAAGAGCATTTAGAATCGTTCAATTGTGCAGAATCATGTTACCGACTGCGAGCATAGAAAAGTTAAACAAAAAAGAAAATGAAACAGCGATAAAAAGATTGAATAATCTTAAAATATATTTACATTAAACCGTTTTGCACGTCTATCGTACATGATAATACTTATTCACACGCGATACTTTTCTTATACATTGTGTGGGGAATTCGAGTGTTGTCAATTGAAAATGGCAAATTATAAAGATTTTCATTGTGAAATATCATTTAATTGTTTTCATTTTTTGCTTAAGCATTTTTTGTTTCTTTTTGCTCATTTCTTACTTATCCTACCAGCATAAAGTATACGCTCACGTATTATTGTTTGCATTCAATAATTTCATGCGAATTTCAATACATATTTAGGATGAAAAAATATTGTGATTATGGATCCTAATGTTTACACTTAATGTGGAAGATTTTTGATTAAAAAATTTCTTTGACCAGTGTCAACTTTCCAAGTTTTCACATACGTATAACAGATGAAATAATTTAAAAAAGAAAAATAATAGACAGGTAGACGTTGAATAGATAGTTCCAATGATGACTTAAAAATATCGCGAGTTGGTTGTATATTGAAATTGTGAATTAATTTTATTTTTTTTGTATTTCCCATTAATGACACAATGCTCTGATGAATTGCAATATCATTTTCGACATATGCCAATATGTCAATATCTGTTCGCGAGAAACTCGAAGTACTTTTATTTGATTACATTAAAAAAAAAACGAAAAAAAGTAACAAGGAGCAAACAATAGCTAAATGAATTGAAAAACAAAATAAGAATGATGAACCGTGTTTTGTTTTTAATAGGAATATATTACTTTAATTTTAAGATTATGTAAAATGTGTTAGTGAATCATGCTTCTACTTAGTACTTTAGGACAGCGCTATAAACAATAATTATCAATACATAACTATCATGAATTATGATCATAAGCCATTTAATAAGTACAGAGTATTTCTTAATAAAAGTACTTCTAAAAACCGAAGATTATGGGCATAAATCTATTTATTTTCATTTCGATGCTTAGTTAAACCAAAAACTAAAAAAAAAACAACAAATAATATTAACTTAACTTTTACGTTTTTTTTTTTACTTTTTATCCTCATCCTAAAGACACAATCGCGTCGTGACAATGGCACTCAAAATATAATGGTTACATAGAATATATCGAATTTTGATTAATTTACAATGAATTTTTCACATTAAAATTATCACAATTTGAATTTTAGCTTTAAAAAAATTAACGAAAATAAAATCGAAATCATTGTTAACATGCGCATTTATTCACAGGCCAACGCTCTGCCACGCGCTAGTGGCAAATGCATCGCAATCATTGCATATGCAAATACGAGACGATCGGCGCTGCCAATGGCTACATGTTAAATCTAAAACTGACTGCTCCTATCGCCCCTGTACATGATGACGAAGGACAATGACTATGAGGATAAGATGATTATGATTATAATGATGGTAACCTTGGCATCCAATGACTGACCATCATCAATCTCAAATGGACCACATGTGTGCTCGACTTCGTGAATATACGTAACTACGTGAACAACATATGGCTGGTTTTATACGAGCTGCGATTATCATTTCTCCATCTACAGAACAAACAGAACTATAAATAAGAAAAAAAAAAGACAACTATTTCGATAGTTGACTGAATTAATTTTGCGATCATAATGATAACGTTTCACAAGATGTGAAAATAGTTTTCTTATTTCAATCATGTATACCTCTGCCAGATTAATTAATTGAATACTCAATTGAGATGCTGCGATTATATATAAGTTTCGTAATATAATTATAATATAGAATAAGCGATTTTTTTTTCTTTTTCTCTTTTTTCAAAAGAAAAACCGAATATGGAGATGAGATGATATTGAAGATTATTCAGGATTATGGTTTTATCCCGAACCTTCCTCAATGTAGTTTTATTCTAAAATGCAAAATACGCTGATAAACACGCTGTGAAGTTCATTGGCCTAAACCACTGTTGGTGTCTCACATTTTCCCTCTTGCCTCTCAACGTATAGATACATACTCTCTTTACCCTTATTTATTTCTGTTGTCGTGTCTAGACGCGTGACGGTTACAAGACCTCTTCTCATCTTTTGTCATGTATCATGGCAAAGAGATATGAGTAAGAATCACTTAAGAAGAATTATTTTACAAGGTGATGGAATATACGCACGTGCGTGCGTGTGTTTGTGTGTCACGGTGTTTCCCCGAATATAAGTTTCGTTGCCATCAACCAAATGTTTTTTTTTGGCAGGCCATCTCTTTGTGTGTTGGCATTTCACGTTTATACATATATCTATCTGTTTTGTTGAAAGAAAGAAAGAGAATGAGAAACAGAGCCACAGAGGAGAGTGATGAGCAGTTAATGGAGCTTCACATGCAACTTGCGTGATTTACACGTGTTTATGTATCGTCGCAATACCACGTTCCTTTATGTCCTTACCCTCACTATATATTACAATGAGGCGGCACAATAATAATTGCCATCGATCAAATAGTACTTTTCATTGGTTTTCTTTATATTGAAAATTACTGATAATGTGACTAATGTCAATACAAACCCAACTACATAATTTTGTATTGTTTATAGTTTCTTTTTTTTTCTTTTTTTAATTATTTTATCATTTTTTTTTGGTTTTTGTAAATTTGAAAAGTTGCATAGTAGATGTATGCATTTTAAAGAGAAGAAAAAAATAATAAAATAAAGAAAAAAAGAGAATATTTGAGCATGAGAATGCGTGAATATTCGTTGAAACAAGTTTTTATAGCCTTTGACCAAACAGCAAATTGCGCGTAGTTTAATAGCTTGGGTGTCCAATGCGACTCTTGGTGCGCACACACATTCTCCTTCTCTCCTGCATTATATCTTCCTTTGTGTTATTTTTGGCGGAATCACTGTTCTATGCTTTAAATAGGACCGAGTTTCCGTCCACGAACGCAGTTCATAACACGGTTTCTACATGCTGGAGCATCGCACTGTCTTCGAAGTAAGTAAACAGATGCCATTGCGATGACAAACAACAATATTAACTTGATAAATATTTTTATATTCCCTTCGATATATTTTCGGTGTGAATTATGTTTTAAAATTGACGATAACATTGTGTGATAATGCAATATGTGCGCGGCGAATCAGGTGGCAATGAAAAGTTTGAAAATATATTTAAAGAGGGCACAAGATATAACGCGGGAAAATTTAAAACAAGTGATGCGTGAACAAATATCTGATGCGAAAATACAGCAATATATATATAATGTTATCATTATTGGCTACTTGGTTTATTTGGCACTTGGCTATGATATTGTGCCGCTAATTTATTTTTATTTGTGAGTGCGTTGTTTGAGTTTTGCAATACTCCCGTGCGCATCTTTAATTTCAATCGAGTTATGCATATAGTACATACAATTCATTATAAAGTCGACATGTGTGTCAAGTTTTATAAATCAAAAGAGAATAATCAATAAATATATTTGTCAACCATATTTCAAATAGTATCTGTGAGAACCCCATTTTATTCCGATTCACATAATTTATGTATTAAAAGAAAACCCAAATAAAAATATTTTTTTCTATAATGCAACTCGAATGAGTGCGATATTTACTTTTCATATCCATTATCTTTCTCTATTCTGTTTATGGCTAAACTCCATTATCTCTCAAACTATGTTTACGACCACAGACATAAAAATAATTGATGACTGTTCGATAGATTTGATACTTGAACGTATATATAAAGTCCTCGGTACAATAGCTGTGACACACACAATGGTATTAACTTTTTGCATATTTCTTTTTTTGCGCTTGTATGTCCATTAAATATCGCGATCGATACATTGGGATTAGTTGGAGAACGTAAATTGAGCAAATAGTCATTTGAGGTGCAGGCCGAATAGTATTGGCCATGCGTAATATCGTTAAAAGAAGAAATTATTTTTCAAAACAAAACAACATAATATTTATTATGCTCACTTTATTTTACACTCTTTCTCAATAATCGCTTTTATTTTTTACATGAAAGATGATAAAATGTCATTGTCATTACTCATCATTTAAATGCATAAATGTTGTTTGAAATTATATTTGTTATTGTCTTTTTGCTTCACATTTCAGGTTTCTTACGCGCGGTTAACGTTATTTCGCTGTAACCAAGTGCGTAAATCAATGTGTATATTTCTGTTCACGTGATTTTTGTCCATGTTATTAAATATGAGAAGATAGTGCACGTCACTTGATAAATCATGCATGTGACATTTGATATAAAAATATACATAGCTGTATATGTCGTGGACAACCGTATTTTGGTAGATGCAACCAACGAGTCCGCACACAGTGGGCTTACGTACATTGTGTCATTGACAATCTTTCATACTCCATAATACCAAACATCTTATATAAAGAGTGGGGAAAAGAAATCAAACTAAACCTTCACAATTACAAATAAATATTGAAGATTAGAAATAGCCTTACCCTTTGAGTGTTGTGAATAAATAGGCCACGCTAGCGGTGCTCGCAATTAGATGTAACATAGACGTGGATACTCTCGTGACAAATAAAACGACGCGAAATACATTTTGTCAATATAACTCCCTCCTTTCTCCACTCACTCTCACTTGCTCCACTACTATTTACCACCATTCTTTGTCATCCCAATTGTTTATTCGAAATAAATAATTATGAGTTTGTGGAGTTCGCGTCATTCTCGTTCGCTCATCTCAATATTCTTGGCAAGTCTAATCGTAAATGAACAGACTATTGTTCAATTCGTCCAATCATCGAAGTTCTCATCATTGTTATATTTGTTGTTAATGGACAATAAATTAGAAAGAAACTTGAAATATT
>CAJUYH010007927.1:0-16492 GCA_910591685.1 Galerucella tenella | reverse complement strand
GTGATAAAATTGGATTCCGAGCATTAGTTATAACTTCTAAAAATATAATTCAACTAAGGTTACCAGTTAAAAATAGTATACTTGTTTGCAAAGTCTGCGTAATATTTCAAGCATAAATCGTTGCCAAATCCAACTTAGTCTTCTTATCTTCAAATTATCATTTTAAGTTTAGTAAGTAATTTCCGTAACTCCACCAAAAATACAATTTCAGCAGTTGCAAACAAATAAATCACGAAATTTTCGTGATTATCACTCAAAGCAGAGTGAGAAAATGTTGACAATGAAGCCAAAGAAAACTTCAAGTCTGCGACAAATATTGAATATAAATCATCATATTTTGAAGATTTTGTTGTCAAGAAAAAAATTACACGTGAGCATGAACTTCCAATACAAGGTATATATAAAACCAGGTCAAATAAGCTCTTGGCATATTAGAGAACGGTGTATATAAACATGTCCATTATAAATCCTTTACTATTAAAATTCAAAGTCTACCCAGACGTTGATTTACTACAAACCACTACATACTCGGAATGCTTTTTTAATCATTACTAAATATTTAAACTGAGAGTGAAAATAGAGTAACTGGCTGATGACTGATGTTTTTTGACGTACTTTCGCTACCATCATGGTAAATAGTGGCATAATAATAAATCAAATCCAACGACAGTAAAGTTAAATATGTATATTGATTTATTATACTCTGTCTACCTCAATCTCTCACCCATATCCTACCAACACTTTCGCAAAATGAAGCATCTAAAATGTCGCCTAACATCTTTCCTCATATCTTGAGAATACAACTCGGCTTCCTCAATCACATATTCCTCCTTGTACAGATCAACTTCCTCTATTTAATAACCCTCTGACCAAATTTGATAAGCACGTACCGCCTAAGATACGTATCAAGAAAACATTCTTGGAAATATCTCCGAAAACGCTGAATAAAGTACTTCGGTATTCGGATGATTTGAAACTTATCTTGGTGTTGGTTGCCCTAAACATGTAGTGTTCACACTGGTGAGCTGGTAATGGAACAGATGCAGCACTAACAAATAATCTTCCTCTTCGATCACTATAACAAACAAACATTCCGAGAACTCGTGGGATTAGACAGACCATGTGGCTACTAAACTTCTCCCCAGCCCTAAAGCAGACCAAAGTTTCTCCGAGGTGAGATCTGGTATACAGACGGCTCAATGACTAGAGAAGGAACAAGAGCAGGGGTGTATAGTGGAAAGAGGAATACAAGTTATTCTCTCTCACTGGGAGAGAGAACTACTTTTGGCACTCATAGAATAAACAAAGAAAGAGTTGAATGAATTGGTTTGTACAAAAAATAAGATTGGTGTGGGTGCCGGAATACAATGAAATTTCTGGACATGAACAAGCTGATGAACTCGCGAGAAGACATATGTTGGACCAGAACCAGTTCTTGGGACCACAAAGAAGGTGCTCCGAGGACAAATACAAAAATTGGTACAAAGCCAACATAGACTACAGTAAAGGAACACTCCAAAACAGGTACACAGTAGAACCTTCATAGGAGTTAAACGGGCTTGAGAACTACTTATTATCATTTGGAATAAGCTCAGAATTATTACAGGTTATCTAACGGGTCATGCCCCTGTAAAAGATCACCTGCATAAAATGGTGCTGTATAACGTGGATCTCAGCTGCAGACTTTGTGGCATAGAGACCGTAACCCATATCCTCTCTGACTGTGAGGCATTGGACTCCAGGAGACATAGATAGTCTGCGGAGAAGCCAATGTGCAGCCTGGAGCATATGACATGCTTCCAGGTGACGTATATTGTCTACTCAAAGGTACGGCAATGGCTGGGTGGGAGGAGTAAATGTGGGAGTAGCCATCAGGCTGCAGTGCTCCCGGCTTTAAAACGGTTCCCAAAAAAAAACATGTCTTATCTAGGTCTTACCTCAGGTCAAATTCTCACCACCATGCCAAATACTTCGCTTCACTATAAAGAACATATACCAGCTCCCAAATTACATCAATCTTGGATTAAGGAAGTCAACCAAAGAACTCTCTCAAAATTTTTTGCTCAATAGGCAAAACAGCTCTGCATGAAATCCGACCCTAAATTTTTAATCGGGAGATTAAACTACTAGAGTATTTAGAATTAACCAGACGGTTATCTGATGTCTTCGGAAAACCTTCCCGTTGCCCTTAATTTAAATACCATGTCCTTCGATTTGGGAAATCGAAATATTAATATCTTAAACAACACTTAATGTAGTTTCTTTCTTCTTTTATATAAATGACATTGTTGAATGTTTGACTAAAGGTCAGCCATTTTACTTCACGTTTCTCGAGTTGTTGATGTTAAAATGGTAACTTTAAGAAACGCGCGTTTTTCAAAGTTCGATTTAAACGGCGTCCTTCAAATATGTACAATCAAGCACCAATAAAAAATTGATAAATTAAAAGGTCTTTCACATGATAATCGAAAGAGGATCAAACATGTATAATTCTAAGAAAAATTGTAGCAAAAATTGGTCACCACTTTGGCTACGATTAAAAGTACAAATTTGTTGTTATAACGTGAAAAATCGGGACTACTGTTTTCATCTTTCTAATAGAATAAAGATGAAGAAAAGCTCAATGTTTTTATTGCATTTTTATTCCTAGATGATACACTCAAGCATCACCTACAGTGACAAATCGATGAAAAAGCTCAGTTGAATGTGTTGGGGCCGAGCCAAATGATCATTTGAAATTGTAACTCGAGGTCAACTGCGATTAATTTTAAATATTCGGTTGAATACCTGATGTCTGTGAAGGACTTGGATGATAGATTTCGGCATATTTTATAAATATGTAATCGACATTGCGTTTCCATTCTTTTTGCTGCTTAATTCCGTTACAGGTTTCTTTGAAAAGTTATACTTTCTCATCATACCACCTTGTCCCATGATTTCCGATTTTCAAGAAGTCAGAAGTTGGTTTTTTTCAATGATTCCCTCTCTTCTTAGTGTATATCTTGTTCTTTTTGTCACACATTCCACCACCATATGTAGTGGTAAGTTTGGTTAAATATGGCGCGATGAAATTTGCTTCTTCAGAATTAACAATGTGTTATGCATAAACAAGAATCTATTTTTTGTTAAGCACCCTACAAGCAACAATAAGCAAAATTTAAACCCCTGATGTGCCCCCGGATGTGCTTAGATCCCGGTATCTCGTGAGCCGTACTCAAAAAAATTGAAAATGTGTGACCGACACTCTACACACTGCGAATATTTTATGATGTATGTGTATGTTATATGTATATTATGTGTATTGCAAGATTTTCAATAACCATACTGGTGTTTGATTGATATTACTAGATAATTTAATATAGAAAGTGAATCAGACAGTGATTGAATACTTATTGAATATATTATTTGGTCAATAACATAAGAAGTAATACGCTTTATAAATGTGAATAAATATAAACTAGTGTTTCAGTTTGACAATAAAATTTATACCGGTAATTCATAGTCGTGGACAAAATATAGTATTCTACTCGCATACAATGGCTATTATTATATGCTTGTTGAATAATATATCTACTATTTTTAATGTCAATTTGATGTTAATGAGAAAGTTGGTATCTGCCACTGTCATATGACACACCATATATATTTTTTTAATATTTGCACGTTTAAAACTACAAATCGACGTGTCCAAGCGTTTTTCCCAACACGCCCTCATTTATTCGCTGTCGAATTTATTCCAGATGTCTGCTTCACACTGTATATCATTATTTTTTCAAGCGTCTTTCGAAAACAAATTCAACCGAAGCACATGTTACGTGTATCTGATTTGAAATAAAAACATCAGTCAATTAGTAAACAGGTGTATACAGTTTGAGATATCAATTACAAAAAATATTTTCTTTATTTTGTTGAAATACACATGAAGACAACTAAACAAAAAGTCATTTCGACAATAATTAATGCTTAAGCTGATGTATTTGATATGTACATAGGGCTAGTTCATCAACTAACAAGATGACACTGATGACAGTCCTGAGAATAAATAATTATTTGAATACATTTAAGATTTTGTAATTTGGTAGTTCTGTATTGATTCAATCATCCTTTTTATCATAACTAGTATGGAAAATAAAAGACCACTCACATTTTGATACCAACTTATTCGTCTTGAAAAATAGAACATTTGATAACATTGCGCCAATACAGTACTTTTATAATTAACTCACAATTGATGATATTATTTTTAAAATTGCTTACGGAGATAGATTGTATGAGTAAGACAGAGAGAAAATACGTAAACAAACCTGTATTACAGATTCCACCTGATTTCACCAAGTAAGGAGATAAGAAATGAATAAATAAAACCAGACAGGGTTGAACCGACCTAATTTTGTGAGTTAATGTTTATATGTTGTTTTTTCTTTGTAGTATTTTGTAGTGTAGTTGTTGGCATTGGTAACTCTTAAAAAAATAGGATAGGGACGCGGAAAAGATTTTTTTATATGCTAGATGTTAAATGTTTATTAACTGTTAATACAAAAATGCTTGTGAAATGTGTGTAGGTAATGAACCCGACGACGATTTTCCATATTTCTTTGATGGAAATTATTATTCTCTCCACGATGGCGGGCGGCGTTCTGAAATTCCTCTGGAAGATCGTTTAATTCCTCACAACGCCGAAATCCTCTAGGACAAACTCTATGTTCACAAACGTAACACTACGTTTTCTTAGTTTTCAAATGCTTGACTTTAAAAAATCTCTAAATTGAATACGCACACTTCTAGCACACAAGAGATTATTTATTAAAACTTGTCATTTGTAGTTAAAACTTGTTAGTCCACAATAGATGAATACGCCCTTTTCTTTCATACGGGTATTCATCGTATGTACAACTATATATTCACAAGTCCGACTCTGTTTCACCGCAGCAGGTGGTGTCCTATTGGAACGTTAGATTATGTAATCGAATTTAGAATTTCTGACGAATAAACTGATTTTGTGGGTTTATTAATTAAATTACAACATTGGCGCAATGTTATCAAATGTTCTATTTTTTAAGACGAATCAGTTGGTATCAAAATATCCGCATTGGATTGGTCTTTTATTTTCCATAAACTGGAAGCATAGTCCTTTAAACAATGTAGAAGCAGGCAAAATATCAAAATTGAATGAACTGAAGCCTCAAACATGATCAACATTTTGTCCAGAATCAGATGCTTACAACTATTTTGTGGCAATTATTGAAAATACCATTGTTAGAAAAACTACTTTTTCATATTACTCTAGTGGAAAAGGTGAAAAATAGATTGTCCTAAAAATATGAGCGATTGCTCATTGGATTCGGAATCACTTTTAGAAAAATGGTTTTGAGGTATTTTGGTGCAGGTAAAAAAATTGCAATTGATATCAACAAAATAAGTTGAAAAAATTGTGTTTTCCGTTAATAACTCTTAAAATAGTAATATTCAAGCAATTTTGAAAAAAGCTCGTTGAAGAGGAGGAAATTTCCGATAAAAACGTCCCAGCCCCCGGAACTTTGTCCCCATTATTAATAATTCAAATTTTTAATTTTAAAATCACTTTCTTCTATATTTCGATTGTTTAAATGCTTGAGAAATTATGTTGCTTTTTTAAATAGTTTGGCGAAAACAATTTTTTTCATTCAATTGCTTATTAGCTCAACAAATTGTTATAACATAACCATATTTTGACCAACTTCATATTTTCTTTCTGATCCAGAAAAAATAGATACTTCCATAATTATATAGAATATGGAAAGTGTGAAAGAAATAACAAGTAGAAACAATTGAAAAAACACCTCACTTCTTAGAAATTAGAAAGCCTGGGACATGCTTCACGATGGTATTGTGAAAAAGTATAACTTTCCAAGGAGATTTGTTACGGAATTGAGCAACAAATACCATTTACCAGACTTGGGAAAAATGCCATTCAATGGTACACACACGGCTCAAAAGCAATAGAAGAAACTGTGATGAGAAAAAAAAATCAGAAATTTTTCTCCACAACTTTCATGATGAGCTCAAATACGATGAGACAAAGATAGCAGGATATTTTTGAAAAACTAAATTTCTCTTTTGTCCTTGAATATCTAATAACGCTCACACGTGATCTTATATAAATTTGAAATGCCAAAATGAAAGTTTTTACAAAAACTCAATTTATGCGGTTCCATTCCGATGCGGATCCCTTTTTTTAGTTGAAGTGACTGTATTAATAATTTAATCCGAGATAAAGTTCGAATCTGCAGTTGGGAGCTCATATATCATCATGATGAAAATAATGGTTGAAGTTTATTTCAATTCTATGAATCACGACAATTATTTGGCTTACTCATCCCTAAATAGAAGAATCATAAATTTATAAAATTATTTTAATTAGCTGCCAGCTGTTTGCCACATTTTAAATTTTTGTTAGTGGAAATATCACTAGAAATATCTGAGTCAGTTACTGTTACCTCACGGCTCAATTATTTCAAGTAATAAAATTAAAATATCAAAGAGCCCACTCAAATGGTTTTAAGCTATCAACATTATCGCAGTGAAACAAGAAGATAATTTTTTCCAAAAACATTTATTAAATCTTTGCTGTTACGATTGAGAACAACCAAATTTAAAGTAAGAGCTCAAATTGCGAAAGATGAGCAGCCAACTCTTCTCGGACGTTCACTATAACTTCCGGAATTAATTCTGCAATCTCAATATGTATCCGTTCTTTGATCTCAATTATAGTTTTTGTTCTATTTATGTTCACATTACTTTTCAAGTATCTTCATAAAATAGAATTAAGAGAAGTTGAATCAGGGGAATTTTGTTGCATTAATGTTGAAGGCACTAGTATCCGAGCTTAGCTGGTGTACCACGAGGGATACCTTAATCCAGCCGTCTTGCCCACTTAGCATGTTCCTATGTATTATCTAGGAGCAGCCCGGGCTTGGCGGTCACTTCCATGTGGGATAACATGTGTAATGAGGAAGTTCATCGTGTCTGGGAAAGACCCGAAAGACCCTAGTGTACTCGCAGGACCCGGGTGGCGTGTGCGCCTTAGGATGAGGCATTCCGCCCTGTGCTGCTGTAACTAAGTCAAACCATGCTGCATCCACAAGTCTTTTCTGTTTGGAAACATCTGTTTCAAATCGGAGAGCAAGAAGTTCTGTGGAATTTTGAAATATCTGAGAACTATTAACGTTTATTTGGAAAAGGATGGTTCTATAATTCTATTATTTATTATTCGCACTCAAACATTTACTTTCTTCGGGGTTCTTTCTAAGAGGAGTGGATTTTCTTTAGAAAGTCTGACGATTCACATGACCGTTGAGGAGAGATGTAGCTTCATCAGAAAAAAACGTAGGGTCTTTGTTATTGTTATTGTCCATTAGAATTGCACAAAATTCAACTTGTCTATCAAAATCTTCTCTAATTTTTGCTTAGTGTTTACTGTGCAGCTAATTGGTTCTCGGTTAAAATATTTATTATCAAATATCGTATTCCTTTCTGCTCACGTATTTTATCTCCTGTTTTGCTCTACTACAATTACATCAACCACTTCACAATAACAATAAAGAATTTTGAGAAAGTAATTCTTTTTTTCCAAAGGTAAAAAGTAGTTTTGCAATATTTTTATTGTCAGTCACTAGATTTATTGTTGGGTATCAATGAATACATCATAACAATATTTGATAAATTGTGGCATCTGTTCTGACTTTTGACAATATAAACAAATAAAAAACGGAAACATATTGATTGATTGGATGCTTGGATAGTTATTTGGAAACAAGACACACTTTTCTATTTAAAAATGGTATTGATGGGCTAATTGTATTATTTTGTAGCATCCTAGAAACATAAAAAGATACATGTAATTACTGGTTAATAATTGTCGATATTAAATAACCTCTAATATTTTTATCCACTACTTCAAAATTTTGAATTGGTGCCCCAGTAATACTTTCATGAGTAATTTTGTATAATTGGCATTCAAAAAGTTTGAGTTATAATAAAATTTTGATGTTTCTCATTCTACTTTGAATAATGTGTCTAAGTTTTATCCAGGGATTGTTGTTTGAAAACTTGGCATTGTTTCCCAGATTCAATGATAAGGTTTCCACTTGAAGTTTCGATGTAATTACACAAATTTGAAAAGTAAAACAAATTGAGCTTTACTTTTATACAAAATAAAGTTTTCTATTTCTATATCGATATGAAAATTTTGAAAAACACACTTTTGAAAATATTTCTCTGGTAAATGTAAAACAAAATAATAGAAAAGTGTTTTTATATGCAACAAATATATTATCAAGTTGATTTATATTTTTTAATAGAGTTTAAAAAAAAGCACATCAATTTTTATCGAAATCTGATATGTTATTAAAATAATCATTTATTCACGTATTTTATAATATTTGCTGGAAGTGCGCCTATGCGCGCCTACCTGTTTAAAAATAACATTTCTATGGATAACTAATTCTCACTACACGTAGGCTACTCATGTTTCTGGCATTTTTCACCAAATTTTTGTTGCAAAATCTACAATTTAAAAATAATATTTTTTTGGAAAAGTATACGTTTGCGTTATTTTTGGAATATACCTATGTAGCACATCAGCTCTCTAAATACCAAGCAAAGAACTATTGAAATAAATTCAATTATACAAAATAATAATAATATTGACATGGAATATTATAGGTAAATTATCACGAATAGAAAAAATAGTGTTTATAAACAGTGTATAAATATAGATACTAGCATAGGTACATTATATAAAATAAGATAGAATATTTTATCTCATTAAGTTTTGTTAATTATCAAATTAATATTATTATATAATGATGAAAATATTTTACATGGTATAATAAATCGGAAAAAAAATGAAAATTCTAACCTGAATATTCTTCGTCACTTTTTCACGAGATCGTTGTTAAAACTGGCACACATCGCGATGCCACACAGTGTAAACTTCGGTAGCACCGTGGGCGTCTTCTAACTTCGTTCTACGACTCATGGTTGCGAAATTCTAAAAATTATTAATTGTTTTAGGTCATTGGTAAATAGTCACTAAGCGTTACTGAATTGAGCTAGGTACATTTTAATTACTATCAATTATTTTTGTACGTTACTCAGTAGTTCAATTAAAGAAGAATTCAACTATTTATATCAAAACTATTAAAGGTGTAAACCATTTTTTTCTACGAGCGAGTATAAGTAGTTCCGAAAGTTGTACTTCTCCTCAAGCTTCCACTTTACCGTTAGTGTTGCCGCCGAGACGGAAAATTCTCGTATCTCGTCTCGTCTCGCCCTTTCTCAACGAGACGAGAGAGATATTTTCTCTCCAATAAAGCTCTGGACGAGACGAGAGAAGTCCGTCTCTCGTCAAGATATTCTCAACTTTGTCGATCTCTCTGGAGCAAGTAATGTTACTTTTTTCCTCTCAAAATCCTCTTTGCAAAAATATTTACAATGGATCAGCCCTTTTCGAGTTATTTGACGACTGCAAACAGTTTTATCGAAAGTTTGTTTCAAAGGAGTTGATAGCACAGAGCGCCTATAATAAACGAAAAGCGGAGTTTGGGAGTCTTAAACAATTGTATCTGTTATTTATGTTTTACAATGTATCTTGACTAAGAAGAAAAAAATTGTGACCTACAAAACTTTGTTGTCAAATTTTATTAAGGTCCATTTATAGTAGATCGTATCTCTGGTAAAATGTGAAATAAAATTTTTTATTTAATAACATTCTAACGATATGATGTTCCAGGAACGGTTTTTATTGGGATAGCGCTTTTTTTTCGCCTATTTTGGAAATGTTGTTAATAAGACGCGTTTGTTGTTACTTTTTTGTGTATAATTATTTTTGTTTTCAAAATATGTATAACTCAGGCATTCAACTAGGAAATAGCGACCTTTGAGGTAGGAGTGAAGCCTTTGGTAATCATTGACAGGTGAGGATTTTCTGATTTTAAATAAAAGACCATCATGCCAAACCTAGTCAAACGTCTGCGAGATGTCTAGGAACAATGCAGCACAATATCTTCTATTTTCTATATCCTCGTTAATTTTTTTGATACCCGATGAACGATTGTTGCATGCTCACGTTTGAATAAAAATTGCTGATTCGATAGAATATTGATTTGGTTAATGATTGGTTGCGTTTTTTCAATAAGTAGTATAGCTTCACATCTTCTAATGACTTACCAGGTTTAGGAAGTACATAGTATAATTTGGACAACTTTTAACTGTGCTGGGAAGTGTGCTGTCCTTAGTGTGGCGTTATCCTGTATATATAAAAATAATTCCAAAATATTCGCTCCTAACCACCAATAATAAATGCATCTCTAATAAATTTGCAGGTTTACCGGACCCTGTACATTTTTATATGCAATAATTATTATATTTGAGATTTACCTTTTCAAAACAAACTTAAAAATAGTAATTGACGTAAGAGAAATCTTTCAATGGTTATTATAAAATGCCTTTGTCTTATAAATAGCATATTGTAGTAGGAACTGCGTTCATAAAGTGTTTATTTTATTAACATTACAATCAAAACCACTCCATCACGCTAATAGGCATGAGATTTTCGAGGAAATACAGTTTTTTCAAAAAGTAACGTATAAATTCATTATTAGCTAAATAAACAATAAAAGTGGAAATTCACGAAACAGGTCGATTTTTGATTTCAATTCACTCGTTTTTCAAATTATAATCTGATATATAGGGTGATGACGTCGTTACCATTCATTTTTAAATGGAACCTCTTTTCCATATTTCCGGATTTCCCTTGTTGAGCTGATTCCGACAATGTAAAACACAATGCTTTAAATTGGTACAGGGTGGGCAAAAATACAAAAGAAAATTATGAAAATTGTTCCTGGAAAGTTATACGCTACTGATTATAATAAACAAATTAAATGGAATTACTCAGTTATGCAATAAATGTGAAAACAAACAAACGAAAATTCACAAAAAATGAACCTGAACCGGTCATTACTTTCTTTTCTAACATTCTGTATCATAGCGAATATCATGTTCTGTATTTCCTGTCCAATTTGGTCTTGTAGTTGACGGATATTTCCAATTCTGTTTGTGTAAAATTTAGATTTTGAATAAATCCATAAAAAGAAATCCAATTGGCTGAGATCAGGTGATCTAGTGGGCCATTCCACAAGTTTCAAATATTAGGCATAGAACTACAAGAGAACGGGGGACAGGAGAAAGAAATGAACGATAGACTGTAAAAAACACTTAAATTGTACTACGCAATAAACCAGGCTTTTATAAACAAAAAAAGAGATATCAATTATAACAAAAATGAATGTTATTAGACCATATATATATAGACCAATTCTGTCACTTGAATATAATATTCAACCAAGATAATTGGGATGGTGGAGACACCTACAAAGAATGTTAAATTCCAGACAGACAGATCTGTGGAAATATATTGTTACGAACTCAGTCATTCAGAAGCCGGTCCTGTCGCAAACTATGAATGCGACCTTTCTAGAAAGGTTCTCCAACGGGTAATGTTCGAGACTGTTCTTGAACAGCGTAGAAGGCGGTGAATTCAAGAAAGTTCTAGAGATTCGAGGGACTATACATACGCGGGTTTTCGAGTGAGTCGAGAAGTTGTTCAGTATACAGTGAATCGGTAAACAGTTTCAGTATACAGTAAGTGAACAGAAAGTGAATATAAATAGTGTTGAAGATAAATTAGGACAATTATCATACCGGGTGTAGATAAATTAATAGACAATAAGTAGTGTGTATATAAATTAAGTTTATTATAGTGTGTAAGTGTTTCTTTAATAAATCAATAGTAATTAGCCATAGTGAGTGTATAATTTTATCCCACGGCAAAAACAGTTCAAATAAATAAGAAAAACATTACAATATTATGCTTTAAACCGACGCAAACAGATTGTGCGAAACATTTCCCATCACTGTGTCCAAGCCTTCTGCATTTCCATCCACTATTATTTAAGATTATATAATTAAATGAAGCTTCATAGTGGCTGTAAAAGAATGTGCGACAAAACCAAAATTTTCACGTGCTTACGATATTAAAAACTATGTGCGGTTTGTGACAAATGCAGTTTTGAATATTTTGCATTCTGAAAATACAGGTACACATTACATGCTTTTACTTGGATTAAATTGCACTTTATCAATCATACGAAGAAGCCGTTGGTAAGTATATCCCACATAATATGCTCTGGCGCTATCTCTACCTCAATTTTGGAATTATTGGGTTTGTTGCAGTTAAGTTGGAGAGCTCCTCGTATATTTTTTGAGTGTCGTGATTTTTGGTTCTGGCAATGGCAACAAGCTACACGTGCTTCGCTATTCAAGGACTTTTGTCTGATTGGAAGTTACCGACAGTTTCCGAGTTTCCCACGAACACTCAAAGTTTTTGTTATAGCAATTCATAATACTAAATTGTTTATTAAAATTTTTAAAACCATAATTATATGTCACAATTATTATTGAATATGAAGGAAAGATAAATTACAGCTGTTTTCGTCACTATAAAATTAATTTGTTCATCGTTGCATTCAGAGAAAAACAGTAAAGTGTACGTAACACTAACAAGCGATTTTCAGCTTTAATTCCCGTACATATTTATAAATGAATCTCCATCTTTAGCTCAAATACAAATTCGCCAAGTTCACCTCGAATTTAGAGCACGTCTCGAATGGGTTGATATCGTCAAAGTATGCGCATGTTCTGCTTGTTACTTTTGGGCATACAGATTGGGAAAAAGTTTACACAAGTACAACAAGGATACGTGGCATGTGGTGCCCTCTACAAAATACATCAGAATACAAAATTATGATTTCTCATATTAAAAAACCTCCAACCTAAAATTTTTGTGCATATACGTCAAAAAGCGTTGAAGTTATTTTAAAAAACGAAAATTAAAATATCATTTTCAACACCCTGTATCTCTCTTAATTAATATCAACATTTTATGAAGGCTAGTTGGTTTAAATAGCAATATTTTGAAGTGAAGATTGTGCTGTACTTCTATGTACAATTACTTAAGGATCACCCTGTATATACTAGAACTGATTTTATGTTCACCCAAACGTTCCTTCTCAATGAAACTAGTGTTTCTGGAAGATGCCATGAAGCTAGTTTTCTCAAGCAAATAGCTCAAAAAAAACTGCTTCCTGAAAACTCTAAACCCTGCAGTGATAAACAAATCCACGTTTTTTATTGCCATCACAAGTGTTTAACGTGGAAAAAGCAGCGGCAGAATTTCCTCCATCATACAATAAAAATTGAAGAACGTGTCGCGGGACACATGGTAAGAACTTCAGTTCCTTTTAAGCAATAATCAAATTTTTTTGAAACAATAAATAAATACACATATTAATATAAGAATTTATTTTACTCTGGATGAAACTTCATTTAACAAAAATATACAGGCTTAAAAATCACATGACATATATTGAATTAAACGGACAACACTTTGAGCAGAGCTGCTAATTTTCCCACTACACAAATGTGGATATCCCTCTAACATGAAACAAGCATTTGAAGATTTGTCTTCAGTTGCTGTAGGTTTTCTGCGCCGTGATTTCAATGAATTTTTTACTGCACTGCTGATGCGTTAAACTTCTTACTAATTCACTGACAGTAGACCTTGTTACGATATTTCTATTAGGATGTAAATCACCAAGGATTATCCAAACTATTCGAGTTCAACCAATAATAAATAGATGTGAAACTTCGAATTCGGCAAAGATAATGTAAATGTAGCTATAACTCCGAAATTATAACATTCAGATACAGGGATTTGTATAGGATTTGAGAAGACAAAAGTTATACAGAGTCATCCATTTGAAATGACAAAGCTCATTATCATAAAAAAGGAAATATCTGACAACAATGCAAATACCACTGTAATATCGGCCATATCATAAGATCCTTGCACACCACACCAGCTGAATTGAATAAAATAACGTAAACGTAAAATAACAAATTTTGTAAGGTAAAACTTAAAAATAAAAATACCTGACTAATTGGTTGGCGAACCAGTGCCAAATAATAATTTTACACATGCTAACTCAAATGTATGTAGGTACCTACTATTTTTGTAAGGAAGTCTTTGTGACGTATTGTACATTTGGTATTAAAAAAAGAATTCTCCAAAAACATCGATTTCTATAATATTTTTCTATTAATATCACGACACTTTCGCTCTCACTTTTAATAGGTGAGATACACGATCTATAGCTGAGTCTTTGAGTTGACAGTATTCAGACTTTATGGAAATTCATTAAGAAGGTATTTCTCTAGCGGTACTACTTAAAATAAATATAAGTCCTTTCAAATCGATATAGGTAGTGTTACATAGTTATGCTATCATATTTATTGTCCTATTTGTACAGTGGTGTATGAAATAATATCTGGAATGCAGTATTGGACAACCATCGATATGAAAAAGTCCATGCATAGGAATCATCGTGGGTAATGAATGCAAGACCAAGACTCGGACTTGGTCTTGCTTATAGTGAGCTGTGGAAGTAAGAATTGTCAGTTGAGTCGGATATTCAGTACCACGTATTGATCTTGTTATTGTTCATTTAGTCTTTGTCTTGGTTTTGCGAAAAAGCAAGTCCAAGACCAATACTGTAAGACTGAAACCAATTATTTTACTCATAACTTCATGGGGGAGTCCAGCCTTAGAGATAATATACCTTCCTTGGCAGGATATTCCGAGATCCGTCAAACCACACAGGAGCTCGTCAACCGTCAGACTCCACATTAATGGGGATGCTACTCCTCTCTGTATGCATCCTCTGGTAGTGCAGATGGAGACAATGTCTTTGCTCGTCCTCGTTTCTGCTATTCTTGTGGTGAGCAGTTCCGACATCCATTTGGATGTTGTGCTGTCTACACCTCTTCTGTTCAATGCTCTTTCGACAGCCTCATGTGGAGTATTGTCAAAAGCTCCTTCTATGTCCAAAAATGCACATACTACAGTTTCTTGGTTGTCTAGAGCACCTCGGATATCCTCCTTCAGTTGTACCAGTGCAGTCTCCGTAGATCTGCCTGCCCGGTAAGCATGCTGACATGGGTCTAGGATTTCCGTTCTAATATGGTTATCAATAGCATTTTCCATCGTTTTGCGTATAAAGGATGTTAGATTAATTGATCTAAAAGATTTGGGGTTTGTTGTGTCCCTTTTTCCAGTTTTTGGAATGAAGGTTACTATTGCCCTTCTACATGCTTCAGGTATATAACCCAGTTCTGTCGACTATGTAAAGCTTGAATAAATATTTTTTGCTATAATTCAAATTAAATGTGGTTTTATTTCACAAGTTATCCTACTAAAAATTATCTGTAGTCCTAAATACAAGTATTTCAATAGTATAAAGGCACAACATATCTCTTCACTGAATATTGAATTAAAATCACAAAAACCAATAATAATCACAAACACACCCAGAGAATGAAGAATGGGTTACCCCATTGTCGCCACTGTCTAGAACACACTAGTATTAAAGAAAACGATATCGTGTTCAAATCGCGATATGTAGAAACCTAAAGAATTTTCAAAATAAAAATAGGCATGTAGTGGGGAGCCATTATGCTAGATGTCACTAGCACCAACGACGCGATTTGTCACAAAAAACTTGGCTAATTCAAGGGTGAGTGGGTGTGCTTCGCAAATAAAAACAATAAACGAGCGGATTAAAACAGGAAGTGGATTCAAGAATTGGCAAAAATTCTTGTTTTGTTCAGTATTAGTAGAAGAGGTGATTTTCAATAACTATTTATAGAAAAAAATAGGGATAAGAGAATACGAATGTTTTTTGATGTTTAATATAAATTTACATCTTATTAAAATGGTAAAATATAAAGTGCTGTAAAAATAGTGTAAATACAATTGGAAAAATTAATGAATAAAACAGAATACTTTGAACTTGATTGTTGTCATTTTCGTGAACCTTGGATGACATCATAGTATTTAATATACATTAAATTTTTATCTTGAAAATATAGTTAATTGAAATGCCATTTATTCTATACCTAGAATACTTGTTAAAATAAAATCAATAATGAACTTCCATCCGTGTCAAAACTTTGATATATGAGGATGATTTTGATATATTAGTTTTGTGAGAATGTTACAGAGAAAACTGAAATGCGAATAAATATCTCCTTCATACTGTGGTCAGATTGTAGTCGGGACTAAATTGATGAATATAGTTTTTACATAGCACCCGCTAAAACTAATTTGTGGACAAGTTGTTCATTAAAGGAACGCTAACCATGTACATGTCCCCAGCCCCCCAAAACCTAAATCATAAAATTGAATACGTAGCAATTTTGTACTCATTTTGTACATTTTTGTACAAGAGTTATTAACAAATAAAAGGGGGGGCTGGCGACATATGTAGGTAGCCCCCCCATAGGGTCAATTGAAAATTGAGCGATGGCATTTCGTTCTATGACTTTTGTACAA
>CAJUYH010007926.1:0-16495 GCA_910591685.1 Galerucella tenella | reverse complement strand
TTACAGGGATGAAAATATTAAAAGCACTTGACCGTCAAAAAAGTTCCCCCGAAAAACAAAAATTGACCTGTCCCGGCGAATATTGCAATGTATTGGGGTTTTTGAGTTACAGGGGTGGTAAGTTTTAAAATGAACACAGTGTATATATATGCATGTAATGTTTCCTCCTAGAAACGCATCTTCCTTCACACCTCCGGGAAGATTGTATTCGGGGATATTTGCTTGTTTATCTTGCGTACTCTATTTTCTTTCAATCTTATCGTCCTCTTTTTTTCCTCATGTTCTTCACCCAAAACTCCATTTCCTTATATATTCACCTCACTCTCTATATTTTCATTTTCTGCTTCGGAATCACTGTTATTGTCCATATCTTTTTGAAAAATTCCATTGCCAACCACGCAGTTTCCTTTTTCAACACGAGTTAGTTGATGCTGAATCCATCCATCTAATACTTCCTGGTCATCAGATTCAATATCCGTGTCCTGTTTGTTGTCCAGAACATTTTAACGACCGAATAAATATCAACAATCCTCCCATGTTAAACCTCTCATACCTAGAAAGGTTCCGGTTGTTATGAATGAATTTCCAGGTACACATGTTAAATACTTAAGTTAATCCCGTATTTAGACACTTTTTGCTTTTTATTCTTATGTAAATAGATTATTATATTATTGTCAGTCCATAAAATTCAGTATCAAGGCACTATAACACTAATCCGAAATCAATATTTGCTTCTACTTAATAGATATGTATATGAATTTTCAACATGTACATACCTACTTACCTTTTGACAACTTTTATCTTGTTTTTTTAAATAGGAATTCCTATATGTACCGAAAATATGAAATACATAGTTATAATTCTTCTATATAATATAATTGAGGAATTGAAATTTCTTAGGATTCAATTCCCACTACATTGGAAATTAGTTAGGATGCAAAATTATTATTAAAAAGTTTCAAACCAATGATTATTACTAATTACATATTTTATTAATAAACAAAATCATTCTAAATTTATAATCATCTACAGATAAACTCAGCGACGTTGAGGAATTTTTTGTAATAACGAAATACGATCAGCAGTTACGTTCTAAAGAATACCATATTATATACTTACCTACATATTTGCATGTTTTATAGAAATGAAAAATTCCAAGTAAAAATGCTTCAACACGTTCCAATATTTAAAAAAGAGGATCTAGGATTAGTAAAAAAAGGTTTTATTGAAAAACATATATCATATAAGTATTCTCTTGTGTTTATTCAGGCTGTTACATAGAATTTCAATGTATACATTATTTTGAGAAGTAGATACATTTACTTTACCTTAAAAACTCCGCTTGATCTGTAACACCAAAAATTTAATGTATCAATGCTTTATGAGTTATAAAAGTATGCAATACTATACCTAAATGCCCACACTACCACCCAAGGGAACCACGAATAGTATGGGCAGAACCAAAGGCTGTACCCCTGCATCGTCCCTAGGCCCAACATATTTGGGAGATTTATTGGAAGGTCCGGGACCGGACCACACAAAAATAATATGTGTTCATTCTGAAAATACCAATGAAGTTGATTAAATTATTAACAAATCGGCTATAAACTTACTCCAAATAAAGGAGACAACCTCGTCCTAACAGCACTCTCTACAACATCTGAAAAATATGACAGTACAGTGTAATATTATGACTGTAACAACATGTGTCTTATATTCTTACCCATTCTTTTTGTTAAGCACCGTCAAAAAGCCAATGGATAAAACCCTAATTCTGTGTTTCCTTCTTTATAGTTATCGTCCATGAGAAGGGGGAAAGAATATGTGCGGCTATCTTATTTTCACTGCTGTTTCCTCTAACCGCAACTGTGCAAATTTTCCTTTATAAAAGTTTGTTACATGTGAGTTGTATCTTCTTCTCAACCCTTATGCGCTTGAGCGGCTTGCAAAGAATAACCCGCTATTCAAAATGTTATTGTAATTTTCGCTTACCGTGAGATTGATCGCACCTTCTTTGTGTACCTTCCTTTTAACTAAATAACCATCATGTGCCGTGTTTTGTTACATTGTGAATTTGTCGGTGTACTAGATAAGTGCTTAGGGTGTTCTGTACAGATCTTCTAAGTTGCTATTTAGTTTATATAGTTATATTATTTTTAAAAATTGTATAACAAATTATTCACTTGTTCCAATTATTATGATGATGATATTTATTTCTAATACCGTCCCTTTTTGGAAAATGTGATTCTCTTCTTTTATGGCAAATATCGTTGTTGACACACCACGCGACAGGCGTCGTAAAAGTGTGCGCGCCTGCTTAATGGTTAAGGGTTAAATAATGTGTGAATACTTGGCTCGTTTTATTATATTAAGTGAAAAATTTCGATACGGATATTCATCTGGTTGCTCATCCCCCTGTCCAAGACGGGGGGCCACGCAGTAATTATTCCACCCAGTATATCTTTAAGCGGAGGTTTTATCAGTTGTGAGCCCTCAGAAGAATAATGTAATTAGTTTGTGAAAGTTTGTTTGATATGTTTGTTGAGATGTTACATTGTTAACTGTCCAAACCCTCTCAACCTCATGGTTTTGAATGGGGGAAGAAAGCGGATTTGAGTTTCACAGTAAAATTTAGGGTGTCTTATTCAAAAAACCATAACTTCAATCTGGCACCGAGTTATGGAACACCCTGTAACATTCCAACTTATTTTGAAATATAACGCTTAAAGCTGCCTACAAGTTTTATATTATTTTTTGTATCTTTCATAATATCACACTAATCAATCACCCTGTCTGTATATACAAAATTATCTTAATACTTGAATAGGTACCAGCTTATTTCATGAACCTACTTACTCAATTTAACTAGGTAAAATCTCAAATAATAACAATGCATTTTATTGTATCCGTTAACTTCGATTTATTTAGGTACTTCAGTTCTCCTGCCTTCTAATGTACATGTCCCCCCTATCCCCCCGAAGGGTGAATTCGAAATTGAACGATGGCATTTCGCTCTATGACTTTTGTACAATATTGTACAGAATATAAAATTCGCCTAACCCATTGTTATGAACAATAACATCCATGTAAGTCACCAGCCCCCCCATATGGTAAATTGAAAAATGAACTATGGCATTTCGCTCTACGACCTTTGTACAATCTTGTACAAAATACGAAATTCGCCCCATTTATTGTTATTGCTCGAATTTCCCCACCCCCCGCCTCAAAATTAATTATCCGCTCGTTGGCAGTATTAGTTGCTATTTATTTGAATTTTTCAACCTTTTGCATTTAATTTATCTGCTCTGCTTCATTTGGCTGTGAGATCGAAATTAGTACTAGACGTTAAGAGGTTTTTAAATATGATCGCACAAAATTATCTCACAAACTCATTGATTACGGTACAATTGCTAGCAGCTGTGAGGCTACGTTGTCTGTATGGAAAGTAACTAAGTATACAATCCATAGTTTAGCGGGACTTTTAAATAATTCAAAACGAAATTAAATTTTTCATTTATTCAGTATACAAAAGGGTTCCTACATAATTTTTTGTTTTGTTTTAGAAGTGTTGGTTACTTCATTTTGAGTATCGTCATAAAGTTCCCAGTAGTTCAAACATTCTTGCTTAACAAACGCGACATAATGCCCAATAGTATTAACATTCATCTCTCTCCCTGCAATAGATATTACACCTCGCAATGTGTATACCTGCTCTTTAATTTTAACAAACTCAGGTAGCTCCTCGAGATTATAATAGTGATAATTGTCCATAGAAAATTGTTCTTTGTTTTCATCACTATTTCTTTTGCTTTCTGCGGTTAAATTTATTCAAATTAGTACCTAACAATTTTCATGAAATTCTAAATAAAGTGCTCTTACATAGCGTATAAGAATATTTTTTATAGCGATTTTTGATTTTGGAATTCATAACTACGTACATGAGCTATACTACAGAATATTATGAAACGTTGTAAGCCAAAAACTAAAATTCACAGAAAAAAAGTATGAAACGATTTACTATTCTTTCTGAACTTTCAGTGGTGTTGTACTCAGTGAAAAAATACGTGTACCTGAGTGCTTCCATCAGATTTTAGTATATATATATAATCAAATTCCCTTCTACCTTTCGGTGTAGGGAGATTTCTCAAAATTTCAAGATTCAACAAAAATTATCCATTCTTTCCTATTTTTTGCTAATTGTTTTGCATCTGTAATTGTTTCTCCTCTTTCCTTTAATATTTTGGCTTTGTTGTTATTCCAGGATTATTTGGGTCTACCTCTGTCTCTTTTAACAATCACCTTTGCTTCCCATACATTTTTAACTAGTCTAGTATCCTTCATTCGCTGTAGGTGTCCCCACCAGTTCAGTTGTCTTTCTTCTATATATTTTAGCATGGACTTTATTTCTAGCTACTCTCTTATGTCTACATTCTTTATTCTATCTCGTTTTGTTATTCCTTCCACAGATCTCAGGTACTTCATTTCTATAGCTTGTATTCTACTCTTCATTTTTTGGTCCAATACCCACGTTTCGCTGCCATAAGTGAGTATCGGTCTAAAAACTGTTTGGAATACTGTCACTTTTGTTCTTTTTGAGATTTTCTTCTTAGTAATAAATCCTGGTGTCAGGATGTGGTGAGTTTTTATGGCTTTTCCTGTTCTTTCCATAATATCCCTATCTTATTTACCAGTGCTGTCAATTGTTGTTCCTAAGTATTTAAAGTTTTTAACCTGTCGGGTCATACTTTCGTTAATTGTTATATTCAACCTTTCTTGATTTTTTGCTATCATCATTATTTTTGTTTTATTTGCATTCATTTTCATTCCATTCAATTTTAGAAATCTATTCCATATGTCTATATTTTTTTGAAGACCTTTCTTTGTATTGGCCATTATAACTAGATCGTCAGCAAATGCACATTCACGTATCTTAACTGGTCTAAGTTGCTTCATACCTACAGAAAGTTCCTGTGTATCTTTTGTTTGCTTTATTATGTGGTCCATGAAAATATTGAATAAAGTTGGGCTTAGAGCTCCACCTCGTCTTAATCCCTGTTTTGTCTCAAATGTTTCAGATGCCCGGTTATTTTTGATTATCTAGTTTATGTTTTTTTCTGTAAATACTTTTTATTACTCCTATTCTTCTAGTATGTCCCATATTTTCTTCCTACAAACTTTATTAAAAGCTATCTCCAAGTCTATAAAGGCGAAGTATGTCTTTGTTTTGCTATTTTGTGTTTTCTCTATGATTTGCTTAACTGTAAATATGTGGTCGTGTACACTTCTTCTCACCCGAAACCCACTTTGTGCTTCATCCAGTGTTGGTTCTATGTGCATTTTTAATTTTTTATCAATACAGTAGAACTCCAATTATCCGAATTAATGGGGACCGGGACCCATTCGGATAATCAAATATTCGGATAATCGGAGTTTTTTAAAAAAAAAATGCCATTGGAGAGAAAAAAAGATACGTTTTGATATTGCACTATTTTTTTATTCGATTTAAATGAAAGAAACATGATATTTTCACATGTTTTAAATATAAATAAAATGTACTTATGTATGTACAAGTTTAGAAATAAAAATCATTGTTTTTCAAACATCTCCGTCAATGTAAGCTGTTTCGCGGTCTTCATCCGTTTTCGGGCAGCCAGGTCACGCATTCGCTTGACGGTGAGCAGTTGCAAGTGGTCACACTCGGGCTGACGCTCCATCCACTTCAAAGCAGTCTCGAGGCCGGCAAATGCTTCACTAGCTGATGGTCCAGCGTCTACTTCAACATCAGCAGAAAGTTCTTCTTCCACTTCCACTTCAACATCTTCTCTCACACTTTCAACAATTTCATCGTCATTGAGAATTTGAAAACCAGGGTCAGACGTGTCACAAGCCATCCACTCTCCTACATCTTCAGCACTTACTTATACTTATACTCACTATAGTGAGCGAACGCGCAAACACTGGCTTCGCGGGGGGAAGAATAATAGCGCACTTAGACTTTTTTTGGACAATTTTTTTTCTGAAAAAGTGATTCGGATAATCGGCGATTCGGATAGTCGGAGTTCGGATTATTGGAGTTCTACTGTAATTCATTCATACACCTTTAGGGCTGAACATTATCCCCCTGTAATTGCTGCACTCTCTAACATCTCCTGTTCTATGTATTAGTAATAGTATTCCTGTCTGCCAATAAGATTTTAGTACTGAAACCAATTTTAGCTATTTATTTTCAATTTTTCCAATAATGTTGATTCCATCGTATTTTGGTAGAAAAAATACCTTGCATAAAAAGTACACTCACTGACCCGTCAAAAGGAAAATACCTGAAAGCAGTAACAGTGTTGCGTAGCTCGCAAAATAATTTGGTTTTAACAGCAGCACAACGTCAATTTTGACATTTTTTTGCAACAAGAGTGATTATTTATATAATAAAGCAGGCTTAATTAAGTGGTAAACCATGAAGTATATTATGAAATACTAGCTGACTCGGCCACGCGTTGCTGTGGCTAACGCCATCAATCCATATTATAGATTAGACAAATAAAAGTGGTTCAGAAAGAAAATTAATATTATTTAGAAAATATGAAGGATTATTGTGAACATTATAAAACTGCAAAATTGGAGACATTGAAGGATATTAATTTAAATTTACATTTGATATATCCAAATGGATAGATATTGAAGATAATTAGTACCGAAGTATGAGAATGCGGTACTTAAATCTCGAAAGGGACTAACAGACCTCTATTAGCCACTGAAATTATTGAACTCATAATCAAAATGAGAATGAGATAAATCATAATGGATTTCAAATAGTAAATTATCCATTTATTAAAAAATTAAAAGATTTTTTTTAAATAAATGAATAATTTACTATTTAAAATCCATTATGATTTATCTCATTCTCATTTTGATAATGGGTTCAATAATTTCAGTGGCTAATGGAGGTCTGTTAGTCCCTTTCGAGATTTTAGTAGGGGAGACCGGCTACAAAAGTAACACTTTGTACTTTTACCTCGATTTCTGGCTGGGTGTTATTATTATCATTAAGTTAATGTGACCATATATAAATTTGGTTTATCTTCTTTACACTAGAATCGATTCATCTCATAACGGTGTGTTTTATATGAATAACAGAGTCCATAAAAAAATCGTTAGTTGTTACTTTCGACCACGTAGGCAGGCCGAAAGTGACACGTTGTGGGTCGAAAGTAACAAGACAAAAGGATTGGTAATGAATACAATACTAATGATGTTAAATCAACAAATTATTTATTCCAAGGATTTGTATCAATAACACAATTGAACTCCTGCATTTCAAATGCTCAAAAATTACATATTTTATAAAAACAAATCAATAAAAATTATTCCTAGTTTAAGTAACCACATGGGACCACATTCTACATTCGATACATTATATCCATTGTTCATTTGGTCGACTATTGCTAAAAGTTCCCAAACATATGAGACAGAAGCAATCGTCGTCGTCAGATCCATTTTCCTTGCCTTTTGGTGCCTTCTTTGTTTTCTTTCCTTTTCCCTTTCCTTTCGTAGATAACAATTTTCTCTTACCTTTTCCAGTTTCGGTTTGTGGTACCATTTTCTTGTCTTTATTTCATTGTTGGTATTCTTGTTCAATTAAGTTTTTTTCGGGCGTGTCCGTCAAAATATGATAGATCATTAAATCATAACGGGGACACAAGTAATATGTTACTTTTGTACCATTTCTCATTTTTTTCAAAAAGTGTTATATAACCCTAAAACGGAAGGTGCCAGACAAAAACGAATTTAAACAATTTACAATCAATCTAATCAAGAATGGATATGCAAACATTCAGATTACTATTATCCTTTTAAGGCTACGTGAACACTGAATAAGAAAACGTCGAAATACTTACTTTTGATATGTGAAATTACGTAGCGTCCTGTCACATAGCCTGACAGCGCGTGGCATACTTGGCGATTGAATGCAAGTGAGGAGGGCGCTTCCGGCTATCACCTGACGGCGGCGAAGTGGTGTTCGCCAATTGGATAAATCTAGAGAGCATTTGTTACTTTTGACCCACCGTTACTTTTGTACCCGGTCTCTCCTACCCCATTCTCATACTTTGGTACTAATTATCTTCAATATCTATCCATTTGGATATATCAAATGTAAATTTAAATTAATATCCTTCAATGTCTCCAATTTTGCAGTTTTATAATGTTCACAATAATCCTTCATATTTTCTAAATAATATTAATTTTCTTTCTGAACCACTTTCATTTGTCTAATCTATAATATGGATTGATGGCAAATTAATTGTCTTCCTGTTGTTAATGTTTCATTAAGGTGATTGTATTATTATTTATATATTAATATCACTTTAGACTTAAAATAATTTGTAGTTGATAATTTTTTAATGTCAAAAATTTTCATCTTATTTCAATAATATTGATGTATTTTGTCTCAACTTTTAACATTATCTCATGAGATCTTTTTTGATAAGTATAACATTTCTATTGTAGCCTGATGATGGTGATTTTGTACCGAAACTAGTTGCTGAACAATTTGTCCTTTTGGTGGACAATATTAAAATTGTGGTTTGGACTTTGAGTTTTATTGATCCTTCTTGTTTGGACTTTTTACAACCACATTTGAGAAATGGATGAGCTCTTGGAGTAGAAACTAGGAATCTTCTAATAACGTAATTATAATTTGAAATGAAATAAAATCTTAGGTAACATCACGCAAATTGTCTCACCAAACTCTTCCTTTAAGACATATTTTTTTAAGATACAAAGTTTTTAATTTCAATAGTAAAACATCTTCTTGTAAGTTGCCAAGTATATTAAAAGCAGTTACTTATTCTTACAAGATTAACTATTGTGACACTTTGAAGTACACAGCAATTTATTCCTAATGCATGAACACTTTTTGGTTTCACAGTTTACTTTGCCAGTACATTTGAAAAATCCCTAACCTGTTCCAGTCGATTACAAAGTAGCAACGGAGCGCACTGTTGTATCCTGATTAGCGACATCTTCCACGCTTATTAATTTCTGTTGACAAACAGTAAATTGTTGTCTAGAAAACAGTGTTTTCATGATACCTTGCTTTGTGCCAAGTTGATAAAGTTCATCTTCTGTCTTTTTCAAGACAACAAGTATATTACGGGCGTCACCACGACCTTTGTCGACTTCTGGAACAGGAATCCTAACCGTGGTACCGGGCACCACAGGAGGAAATTTTTTTCCTGAAATTTTGAGCATTTTCTTGGCTTGTTCCTCTAAATTATCTTTTGAACTGTTGCGGTTTTCTAAAGTTAATGCTGTTTTCATGCATAAAGGGCAAATCACTTTAGACCCATAGCCTTCTGGTTCGTTTGTTTCTGGGGCAGCACAAATAGTATGTATAGGACTTTTGCATGTTCTACACGAATGAGCACCCGTGGTCTCTCCAGAGCAAACACAGCATTTGAGTACGGACGAAGATAATTGGGGGGAAGGTTGATTTGGAACATTGTAAGGTTCAGCATCGACGCTTTCAAGATTCGCATGTTTGTTCTCGGTACTTGAAGTTTCTGTGTGGATATCGGGATTTTCCTGTATAACGACATGTTTTTCCAAAGGATGGTTTTCAATCTGTTCATTTCTTTCATTTTCAGACTCAACAGTGTTACTCTGTGCTAAATTAATCACTTTTTCAAGTTGCTCTTCGGTCTCTACATTTGCATCAATAAACGACAAAAAAATGCCAACCTTGATTTTGGAACCGAATAGAGCTTCGTATGGTGTTCTTTTTATACCTTGGTGGAAAGCCCTATTTTTCATAAGCTAGACAAATCGTAGGCCGTCACTCCAGCGATCAGTATTATTATCTTGAAGCCAAGTTGTTAACATATTTTCAACATCCTGGTTTGCTCTACACTACGCTGGCTCTGGAAGTGTCTAGGCTTACCATGGACTATTTTTAAAGTTGGCCAGTATGTTTTTAGGTTACTAACTAATTATACACATTGCCTGAACGTTTTTGGCAATGTATATAATGCCTATACAATGCCGGATTATACAGATTGCCTATAACATATACATTCATTTCAACAGTAAGCAATAATGGAATCTTATTGCTTTGTGGATATT
This sequence comes from Galerucella tenella, assembly GCA_910591685.1. Classification (NCBI taxonomy): domain Eukaryota; kingdom Metazoa; phylum Arthropoda; class Insecta; order Coleoptera; family Chrysomelidae; genus Galerucella; species Galerucella tenella. The sequence continues at coordinate 6,376 of CAJUYH010007926.1, read as the reverse complement.
CACTGAGTATGTAATAACAACAATAACTAGCATTTTAAATGCTTTTGAGATAAAAAAAACTGAGAATGATAATCCACTGTCCAGAAGCCCGAAGTTCTTTATTTTCTTCTTGACTTTTTCTTCCTGTTTACTCTCATTTTTGTTTGCAATACAATCCAATACACTAGTGGTATTTGCTTATAACTTCCGAAGCCTCATAGTCTACAAGATCTTTTTCAGTTTTTTTTTCTGTTGAGATCGATGGTGATGGTTTTTCTCAGGGTTACTCTTGTTCACCATGTATTAAGTCATCTGCAGATCCTTCGTACACCATGCAGATTTTCAGATTCTGCGAATGAATTTCCAAATTAAATTTTTTTCTATTACTACAGGATTTTGGTTTTCACGATCTGATGTAGATGACGACTGTCTTTCAATACTGGTATTCATTAAAAACTTCAGCAAATCAGCAAATTTTATCAGATATTGTTTAAGTATAATTTGCATGTCAATTTTAGATTAAGATTAAGTTTTCATTATTTTATTCTATTCTATACAAATTTTGTAGTTTGTCGAAAAGAAAATAGAGAGTTATTATTATTATTATAGCACCATAGCTTGGTAACTAACGGTTTCTCCTACAGAATGTGAGTTATGCGAAACTGAAATAGATTCCGTTACAAAATTTTCCCGATCTAAACTACTTTCACGAACACTAGAGGCGTTTTTTCACTACTTTTATTAAAATTGCGTAGCCATTTTTTATTTAAGCGGTAAAGATTTTTTAATGAATTGCGAATGCCGAAATAAAAACATAATGACCCATACACTCCGTCCGATGGAACATAACTACCGAGCAAATTTTTTAATAAGAAACATTTGGATTGATGAATGAAAAGCGGAATTTTTTCAATTTCCTCATCCGATCCGCATTCTCTGTTGCCGTTTCCAACAAAGAATTGTTCTATATTACCCGTATTCCTTATCAAAACTCGTTGTATTTTATAAACACTACGATGTGCGGAGTTTTCAAAATATAGTTGCGAAGCTTGAATTAAAATTTTTCTATCTAACTTCAAACCTTCAAGCTGTTTGCAGTATATCTAGTTGCTCTCTACTAGGAACATAAACACCAAAGTCATCTATCAATCTCAATATATACTCAGGGTGTTCTTTTTTCATTAATCGTCTTTATCTCTATCTAATGGAGACATCGCCTCGGATTTTATTTTCCGGTATACCGCGTTAGACTTAATATTTCCTAAATTTCCATTTAATATGTCGTGGATAGGAGTAGAATTAACATCTGTCATCCTGACAGAAGAACTAGTTGACGGAACTAATTTGTTTGACAACAATTGCCGCTCATAAGCACGTACCTAACTTGTATATTTTTCATCGGGATTGTGACGAATACCGGGAAAAGCGCTATGAACCGTACCGACAACATTTAAATGTTGTGTTTGGAGACGAATTATGTTGTTGAGCGTAAAGAAAGTTTGAGAAAAATCTCTGTATATTTATTTTATTGAATAAGCACGTTTATAACACAAGATTACAGATTACACACGTTTATTACAACATGTCATAGACATTCATTATTGTACATCAGACATTAACATATGTCATACTTCAACTAAAGACTGCACCACAAAACTATATTAAGGCAAGTTCACAGAACAGTTCTTTTAAGATCTATGGGGTATTTTATTGTTCCCAACACTCCCCCTCAATCAAATACAACAAAAAAATATAGCAACATTTACAAAGATCACATTGTTTCTTTCCTTAAACCCAAATCAAATCTGTGTTTTACAAATAATTCACCAACCAAATACTTTGTAAGTATGTCAGCAGTCTGATTTTCAGTACATATATATTCAACCTTAACAGTTTTGTTAATAACCAAATCTTTCAAAAAATTGTATTTTATGTCAATATGTTTTAGACGCTTATGTTCATATTTGCTAGTCAGTTTAATACATGATTGGTTATCTTCAAATACGACAAAACCAGTTTTTGCATAGCTAAAGTCCGTCAACAAATTTTCCAACCATATACCTTCTTTGACAGCTTCAGCAAGAGCCAAGTACTCAGCCTCAGTGGATGATACTGCAACACATTTCTGTTTCTTAATATTCCAGCTTACCAAACAACCAAATACTTTAAAGAGATATCCTGATGTTGATTTTCTGTCTGTTGCGTCTCCACCCCAATCCGAATCAGCATATCCAATCAATTTTTCATTATATTTATTATAATACAACTCAAAATCAGCTGTTCCTTTTATATATCTGAGTATCCGTTTTAAACAGGTCCATAGTGCTTCCGAAGGCTTATCTTGGTATCTAATGCATATGTTTATTGATGAACTGAGATCAGGTCGAGTGAAGAGCATCAAATACATTATACTTCCAACCAGTTCACGAATTGGTCTTTCACTAACAGCATTCTCTTGCAACAAATTTATGTCCAATTTAGGATCCATTGGTGTTTTGCATTATTTGCAATCTTCCATTCCAAAACGTTTTAAAATGTTTAAAATGTATTGTTTTTGATTCAGGTAAATTCCATCCTTAGCTCTTCTAACAGTTATTCCTAGAAAATTTTTAAGTTCACCTAAATCATGCATTTTAAATGCATTCGTTAAGTCCAGCTTCACAGAATCAATAATATCTTTGCAGTTTCCTGCTATAATAAGATCATCTACATAAAGAAGTAAATGAATGATTTTGTTTTCACTCCTTTTAATATAGAGACATGAGTCACTTTAAGATTGGCTAAATTCCTTTTGCTTTGCAAACTCATTAAACTTCTTGTTCCAACAGTATGGTGCTTGTTTAAGCCCATACAGTGCCTTTTTTAATTTGAAGACTTTGTTGTCATTAGCAGGATAACCTTCAGGTATATTAATGTACACATTTTGATCAAGCGTACCATGTAAAAATGCTGCACAAACATCCATTTGCTCCATAATAAGGTTACAATTGTTTGCAATTGCCAATAGGGTTCTTAATGTTGAGTATCTTGCCACTGGTGCATAAGTTTCTTTGAAATCAAAATTTTCCTTTTGCATAAACCCTTTCGCTACAAGTCTGGCTTTGTATTTAGTGACATTTCCTTGTTCATCCTTTTTTAATCGAAAAACCCATCTGGTGTTTATTATTTGTTCATGTTAAGGTTTTTCTACTTCTATCCCAGTTTCATTCAGTTCTAAAGATTCCATTTCATTATTAATAGCTTTTCTCCAAAAATTACAGTCTGATCTTCCTTCAATTTCTTTAAAGTTTTTCGGTACATCGTCAATACAGATTTCTGAGTTCAGTGCCAGATGTTCGAACTCATCCTCTGCGAAGAAATCATTCAGATAGTGCGGTTTTTGTTTAATTCTGGTCCTTTTTCTGACATCATGCTCTCTATTTCTGTCAAAATTTGTCCTATCTTCTTCTGGAATTTCTTCTACTTCAGAATTTCTCTCTTCTATTTCAGAATCTATTTCTTCCACTTCAGGATTTCTTTCTTCTATCTCAATTCTCAGTTCGACTTCTTCAGTGTCATTCAGACAATCCCTTTTTAAATATGTCTGTTATATTCTTATTTTCATTGAAGACAACGTTTCTTGCTGGTATAACTTTTCTTTTTACCAAGTCCCACTGTCTGTATCCACAATTTGTGTATCCTACCATAATACATCTGCTCGCTTTGGGATCAAATTTTCCCTTCTCCTTTTCTTTTGGTATGTGATTGTATGCAACACTTCCAAATACTCTCAAGTTTTCTAAATTGGGCCTTCTATTATAGAACATTTCTGATGGTGTTCTGTCATTCAGAAAAACAGTTGGACTTCTGTTTGTTATATAGGTAGCACAGATTATTGCTTCTCCCCACATTTCTTTGGGTAGTTTTGACTGCAGAATCATTGCTCTTGATTTTTCAAGCAGTGTTCGATTGTACCTTTCAGCAGTTCCATTTAGTTCGGGGTTATAGGGAATAGTAGTTTTATGAACGATACCATTGGCTTTGAAAAAGCTTGTGAATTCATGAGAGCAGTACTCACCCCCATTATCAGTGAAAATTGACTGAATTTTTGTATTAAACTGATTTGCAACCAGCGCATAATATTCCCTAAAACAACAAAGAACATCACTCTTATTTTCAATTAAATAGGTTACTGTAAAATGTGTAAAATCATCTATGAATGTAACAAAGTAATTTTTACCATCAAAAGTAGGAGGTGATATAGGGCCACAGACATCACTGTGTATTAATTCTAACACTCTAGTACTTCTTATTAGTAGACTTTTTAAAAGGTAACCTCTTACTTTTGCTTAGTATACAAGTTTCACAATCTTTAATATTATCACTGTTTTTATTCAAATCAAATCCATTTACATTATTACACAGTTTTCGCATATTTTCACCTGATAGATGACCTAATCTACAGTGCCACAAGTTAAAATTTGAGTTATCCTTTTTACATAGATTAGTTTCTTTATTAACTAACATAAATTCCAAAACATAAAGATTATCATTTTTAATGCCTTGTGCAATTAATCTGTTATTTTTGTAAATTGACACATTACCCTTGCTAAACACTACATCTAGGCCTGCTTTTTCTAGTCTTTTTACAGACAGCAAATTATGCCTTAAATCTTTAACAAACATGACATTCTCAATTGTAGCATGTTCTCCAGTGTCTAACAGTATATTTATAGAACCATTTTAAACATTCATTTGCTTTTGCAACATTTATTGAAATATTATTACTCAGCTTACTTACTTTTGTAAACACATTCAAGTTATTCACCAAATGATCAGTTGCACCTGAGTCTATGTACCATTTCATGCTCTGTTCATTTTTCTGTTCAGTGCTGAACGCTGCATTTGTTGCTGAAAAAGCGATATTCCGATCACTGTCTTCTATATTCTTATTTGTCTGATTTGCTTCCTTTTTGTGCCAGCATTGCTGTCTTGTGTGTCCAGGCTTCCTGCAATTGTGACATATAGTTGTCTTTCTATCATGAAAATGTCCTTTTCCACTTGACATTTGTCCTCTTTTTGTGAGTGCCCCTTGAAGTTACTTGAATAGGCAGCCGGTACAACCGAATCAATTGTATCATTTGGCTTATTACTGAATTTTTTGATTTCATGATCCAGCAGCTTTGCCTTGACAAATTCTAGAGTAAGTTTTGATGATTCCAGCGTTTCTAAAGCTGTTACTATGCCTTCATAGCTTTTTGGAAGAGTTAATAATAAATGACACACCGTATCTGTTTCCTCGAGAGTGGCTCCAACAGATTTCAGTTCTCTAACTGTTTCTTCAAACTTAATGAAGTGTGATTGTAATGGCTCACCTGGTAAAAGTTTCATTGTCAAGAGTTTTTTTTCTTAGATACAGTTGACTTGCAACACCTTTTCTTTGAAATACGGTTTCTAAGGCTGTCCACATTTGGTAGGCAGTCCTCTTGTCTTTTATATATTCAAGATGAGTATTTGAAACACACTGTACAATTATAGATTTGCACTTTTTGTCTAGTTTAACAAAGGCATCATCGGGGTTTTGCTTTTCTGCTTCTATATATGTTTTAACCTCATTCTGGTCCAGAATGATTTCCATCCTAAATTTCCAGTGGTCGTAGTTATGCCCATCAAAAGGTTTAATTCCATATTTTTCATATGTAATTGCCGATGCCATGGTTTTCTAGGTATGTAGTATCTATTGTTCCAGAGATCGATCTTAATTTATCTACAATTCTTTATCACTCATCTGGGCCCATAACCTGTTGTTGAGCGTAAAGTAGGTTTGAGAAAAATCTCTGTATAACAGTTCTTTTAAGATCTATGGGGTATTTTATTGTTCCCGACAAATTACAAATGTTTTACACTGTCTATGGCTACGGTAAGCATATATAGTGTATGTTGTTTAAGATCTATCAGCGAATGATTTTTTGAAATTCAAAACGCTGGAACCGTTCACAGTTCCAAATTTATGACGTATAGTACTATAGTACTTTTCCAATTTGCCATTAACATTTATCTCTAAAAATTCTTGTAATGACAATTCAAAAGATCTCTTGTAATACGCGCAATCTCCGAAATTCAAATTTTCCATTGTATTGTTGGAATGAACGTCGAACAAATTTTCCACTTGTCTTGGCGACTCATTTACTTTCTCATAATACATATTTCTTATTGTGCCTGGGATCTTTTGTGAAGTTGGCGGAGTTACATTCAAGATATCCGTAATATTTGTGGAAACATTTGCTATACCCGGATTGTTGGTATCAACGGACACAACTAAAACATCGTGTTCCGGTTGATCCTCTTCGTAACTAACGGTTTCTCCTACGGAATGTGAGTTATGCGAAACTGAAATAGATTCCGTTACAAAATTTTT
>CAJUYH010007925.1:0-16496 GCA_910591685.1 Galerucella tenella | reverse complement strand
ACTACATATATAGGTACAAATATAAAATTGCAAGCAAAATAGTATTAAGACTTTTCAAGCTAATATACAGGAATTAATACTTAATTTCGATTTTTCTCGAAACTTGACTCATGTCGATGAGCCCCTTTTATTCCTGTGCCCTTCATATATAATGACTTCCAAACCGCCCATAATACTGTCATATCTCTAGTTAGTGATGATGATTTCGTAGCCTACGATACAATGCGTAGTTCAGCAGATAAAGCCTTTTCCAGTGCTAAATCCATTAAGCATGATTTTTTAATATCGGATGCAGCCAATAATTCGGTGACCAATTTAAATAAAACCTCTTCACATCAACGGTTTGTAGCAAAGCTTCCAAAAATTAAGTTACATTCGACGGAGATTTTAAAAACTGGTCTTCTTTCTATGACCTGTTCAATACGCTCATCCATAACAATACTGATTTGTCCGACGCTGAAAAATTCCGATATTTGCTCACGTCACTGAACAAAGAACCCTTAGCTTCAGTTAAGGGTATTCCCCTTACTGATGCAAATTATCTTATAGCATATGAAACGCTGGAGAAACCAAAACAAACGGATTCTAGCTATAGTTGAAATAATACCCTTTTTGGCGTGCGTCATCGATTGTTAATCTCCTTCTATCACATTACGTAGGAAGAAATGGAAAAAAAGGCAGGTCTGTGATTAATCCTAATCAAAATATCACAATAATGAACCGTTTGAATGTTTTATAAACGTTAACCCTAATATTTGACTTACAAAAATTTGATTGGTTGATGTTTAGATTACGCGCCAACGAAACCTATCAATCGAGAGCTTAAAATACTATGAAGGCGTTACTTTCGTAGCGGTAATAAGTTTTACGTCTTTTTCTACTGTCACACTGACAGTTCTTGACAGGTCTGTACTTTGTTGTTTACGGTCAATTATTATGTACGAAAGGTGAATATTAATCTTGTTGTTTTATTTATATGAATAATACAGAAATATGCATGAATACACGAGAAAACATCAGTATTTTGAAAGTTCTCAAGTATTTTCAGTTAGGAGAAGAAGCTGGTAATTATTAATTGCATAGCCTTTTCGAATTTGGCTAAATACAATACTGATGATCTTATTTATCAAATTAAAGGTTAGCTATATGTCAAAATAGCAAATACAATAAACGACATGCCGAAAACCCGGATATACGTCACAATCGATGACGCACACCAAGAAGGGTATTATTTTAACTATACTCACTATTATAATGAACTTTCGAATGCAGCTTCAATTCAAATTCCTACTTCTAGGGAGCTAAGGAAACTTTTAAATACCTTTTCTGAAAATGTAGCGTCTTTTCGAGCTCTTAAATTTCCAGTTGATCAATGGGAATTTTTGTCGTTCAATATGCTTATAAATAAACTTGATACTAAAACTAGAACAGATTTTGAACTTGAAAATAGTTTAAATTCAGAATTGCCTACTTACAGACAATTAATAACATTCTTAGAAAGACATTGTATCGCTTTGGGCTCAATTCAATTTTCAATTACTACTTCATCTACCTATGAAGACAAATCTAAATACAAGTTTTCAAGCTCGAAACATTGTAACAAACCGCCAACATCTACATTTGTTGCAAATACACAGCAAAACAGTAGTAACGTTAAATGTATCTTATGTTCCTCTTTTCACCCACTGTATAAATGTCAATCATTTTTGGCTAAGATGCCACAAGATTTTCTTTTGCTAAGCAGCACGAGTTATGCGTCAACTGTTTAGTATCTCCTCATTTTATTAAAATGTGTTCATCCACACAAAGATGTTAAATTTGTCGATTTCCTCATCATACAGTGTTACATTTTCCAAAAAATTCATCTAATTTTAATCACTTAAATAATTCTTTTTCCTCTCCTGACAATGTCCCGAATATTTCTAGTGACAATTCTAGCTCTTCAAATACAAATGGTCATTGTATTACAAATGCTTTAACTTTACCACAATCTACGGTTTTATTATCCACGTGTGAAGTGCAGATTAAGGACATTCGTGGTTATTTTCAAAAAATTCGTGTTTTACTAGACACAGGCTCCATGGCTAATTTTATATCTGAAAAATGTATTAGAAGACTTGGGCTTTCTCGCAAACATTGCTCTGTTCCCATTGAAGGCCTCACTGGAATGACTACCTTTACAAATCAAGGCACAGCACATTGTATCATTAAACCATGCGGTGAAGAAAATCAACTTTTTCCATTCGAGACAATTATTATACCTCAAGTTTGTTCTCACCAGCCGAAAGTCTTCATTAATCTGCAGAATGACATATATTCAAAACTTGAACTTGGCGGATAGTAAATTTCATATTCCTGGACCCCTGGATATGATTCTTGGAGCTGAATTAATACCTTCAATTTTGAAATTAGGTCGTATATTAGGAAATCCTGATCAACCTGTCGTTTTAGAAACTGTCTTTGGTTATATTCTTCAAGGACGCACAAACTGCATCCATGTCTCAAATAATTACTCTTCAAGTTGTCATGCATCTTTGGATATAAATCTTGATATACAATTGCAAAGGTTTTGGGAGGTCGAACAGATTGTCAAATATACTCATGCATTCCCGGAAGATAATAAATGCGAAGAAATTTATAAGACTTCCACTTTTCGAGAATCTTTTGGACGGTTTTCGGTACCTTCACCATTTCGTCAATCTTTTCCCAGTTTTATTGCGGTTCAAATCATTTAAAACAGTGTAAAATTTTTTTGAAAAACAATTGAATATTTCTCTTAAAACTAAAATAATAGACATATATTAGTCAGTATCATGGATGACAGTCAGACAATTGAAAGGTTGAAACTTGATCTCAAAGTTTCACGAAGTAATATTACTCGGGTTGAAAATTTCATAAACAACGCTACCGATAATGTAAATCTACAGTTACTGGAAGCTAAACTTAAAATTTTAACTTCAAATTATGAAAAGTATAATGCATCTCAAGATTTTTTTGAATCGTTGGGCGAAGATGTTTGCTCAGATAGGGATACAATGGACGTAAGATATGCGATTATTTTGGAATCTATAGAAAACAGGTTAGAAGTGTTAAAGAGCAGTAATACTTCGTCAAATTCATCATTATCAAATGTTTCAATTAGTACGCCATTAGTAAAATTGCCAGAGATAAAAATTGCTCCTTTTTGTGGTAAAATATGTGAATGGAAAGCATTTTAACAGTTATTCAAATCTTTAATCATTGATAATAATTTTCTGTCAAATGTGCAAAAACTCATTTATCTCAAATCATATTTACATAATGAACCTCTTAAATTAATTAGTAACATTGAGGTAATACATGAAAATTTGAATGTTGCATTGCAGATTTTAATTAACAGATATGAAAATAATTCTGTCGTTATTAATGAACTTTTTAAAAACATTTTGGATTTAAAACCAATAACACAAGGTAATGCTACGACTTTGAGAGAATTTCACGTCAATTTTGTTAAGACTTATGGGGCTATTAAAAACTTAAAGTTAAATTCAGAACAAATTCTTGATTAAATTTCTGTACACAATTTATCCTATAATCGAAGAAGCGTACCCTCATCAGACGGAGGCTCATCCTCTATTCCCACTGAAGTCTCAAATAGTAATAGTAATCCCAACCCAACGGCTATAAATGTTAAAAATTCTCATGTACTCTTGGGCACTGCGCAAGTCTGTATATACGCACCTGACAAAACTCCTATAATTGCAAAGGCAATACTAGACCCAGGAAGTCAGCAGTCCTTCACTACCACAGAACTTGTGAAGAAATTAAAATGTAAACCATACAATAAAAATCTTTATATCTCAGGTATTGGTACAGGAACGTCGGTCGCAACCAAAATGGTAGATCTGGTCATTCATTCACGGACAAACAGGTCCAATCTTCAAGTTCATTTTTCTGTGATGGACTCTATAACTTGTGATTTACCTCAAATTAAAATACAAACTTCTAAGTTAAAAATCCCAGAAAGTGTGATTCTGGCGGATCCAACGTTCTATAAACCCTCGAAAATTGACATACTGATTGGCGCTGATAAGTATTATGACTTGTTAAGCACAGGGCTAATCAGATTAGGCCCACACTTACCTACTTTGATAGCGACGCAACTAGGATGGATAGTTGCAGGAAGTACTCCTGTTCTTCACCAGAATTCGAGAAATTCTTCTCATGTGGCTACTCATGTTAGTTATTCGTACTGTTCCCCACCACCGAGCGTTACAGTGGAGAAGGAACCAAACACTTGCACTCAACCAAGTGTATGTGCGGTGGCTGGCCTACCTATTACTCAATTGGTGAGGAACCTAGATACAGAGGACGTTCCCTCTGTTGAGACATTTCTGGAAAGGTTCTGGCAACTTAAACAAGTATCAGAAGACTTACCCATCTCCAAAGACGAAAAGCTCGCTGGAGATATTTTCGTCAACACAACTATTCGTCTACCTGATGGATCATACCAAGTAGACCTTCCATTCAGAAACTTCTACGAATACAAGAAGCTGGGCAATTCAAGGAACATTGCTCAAAAACAGTTTGAACACTTAGAAACAAGGCTGCAGAAGTCTCCTACCCTATCGAAAAATTATACCTCATTCATTGACGAATATGTCACTTTGAATCATGGGCAATTTGTGCCATTATAGACTTTAATGGAAAGGGTGAAAATAGATAATTTTTACCTCACCACGCTCTGCTTAGAGAAGATAGCCAAACTACTAAGCTTAGAGTAGTGTTTAATGCTTCATGTAAAACCACTACAAATGTTTCACTTAATGGTGTTATGTTGAAAGGATACCAGGTGCAACCTAATCTTTTTGATATTTTGATAAGGTTTCAGCTTGTGTTTACATTCGATGTTGTTATAGTGATGAATCGGTATCATCCCACTTGTTGACAGCGAAGTCAAAAGTGGCTCCTTTGAAAACTGTCTCGATTCCTCGACTGGAATTATGCGCTATACTTCTTCTTGCACAATTGACTCACTCCATTGTAGAAATTTTTAATGAGAGAATCAAAATTGAAACCATTCATCTAAATTCAGATTCAGAAATTGCTTTATGCTGGATATCTTCACCACCCTGTAAGTGGACCACCTTTGTTGCTAATCGTGTCTCGAAAATTCAAGAGCTTACTTCAAACTGTACTTGGCACCATGTTCCCACGTGTCAAAACCCCGTTGATCTACCCTCTCGAGAAATTACTCCCCAAGAATTAATTTCATCCAAATTGTGGTGGAATGGACCATCATATATCTTACACGAACCACTCAATGTGTCTCCATTTGCCTCTTCCTCCAGTCACTCCAGTTCTTTGCCAGAAACAAGAAAATCAAAGCTTGTTTCTCTCCACTTAATGCATTCTTCATAGTTTTGGCAATCGCTGTTTGAGAAGTTTTCTTCATTTTCAAGACTACTGAGAACAGTAGCTTATTGTAAGAGATTTACACAAAATTTAAGAAATAAACTCGCCAAACTCCCTGTAGTGTCAAGTCCTTTGTTAGTCGATGAACTGAATACAACATTGTATAGTATCTTGATCAATCTTCAAAGATTAACCTTTCCCAAGGAAATTGAAGAATTGCAAAGAAAACATCCATCATCCAACAAACAACTTAAACATCTTACCTTTTTTGAGTCAGGATGATGGCCTCTTGAGAGTTGGTGGAAGACTAGATCATGCAAACATTCCTTATGATCAAAAGCACCCGATATTATTACCCTCACACAACTGTTTGGTTAAACTAATGCTGTCTTATGAACACCGTAGGTTAGGCCATGCTGGTGCACAAACCGTATTGGCAAACTTCAGACTTAAGTACTGGCCTTTGAATGGGCTTAAGGAAATTAAACAGATTATACATCAATGTACAAAGTGTTTTAGATTTCGTTATAATAAATACTCTCAACTTATGGCTAGTTTACCTGAAGAGCGTGTAAGGATGTCTCGACCATTTGAACAAGTAGGAGTAGACTACGCTGGTCCATTTCATATAAAATCCTCCAATTTACGCAAGGCTCCAATCATTAAAGCATGGCTAGCCGTATTTGTTTGCATGTCTACAAAGGCGATTCACCTTGAACTGGTAACCAGTCTGTCAACTGACGCCTTTATTCTAACGTTGAAACGGTTCATTTCTCGAAGAGGAAATCCAAGTTGCATCCATAGCGATAATGGAACCAACTTTATAGGTGCGAAAAATGAGATGAAGAGATTGCGCGAATTTTTCTTGTCCCAATCCAAGAATTTTGTTCACAAAATTACATTCAGTTCAAAAACATACCACCAAGTTCTCCTCATTGGGGGGGTATTTGGGAGGCTGCTGTTAAGAGCGTTAAGCAACTGTTGTATCGCATGATCGGTAATATCAATTTCACTTTCGAGGTCGTTTACACAATACTTACCCAGGTAGAGGCAATCTTGAATTTATGTCCTATGTCAAGTGATCCGAACGACTTACAAAGCCTAACTCCCGGACATTTTCTAATTGGAACCAGTCTTACGTCATTCCCTGAACCCAATCTAACTAATGTTGCCATCAACAAACTTTCGTTATATCAGCGTATCACGCAAATCCAGCAAACATTTTGGAACCGCTGGTCGCGCGATTATCTAAATCGTCTTCAGCATCGCCCAAAATGGCGTAACCCTTCCCGTAATCTTGAAGTCGGAGAATTGGTTCTTGCTCGCATCTCTGAAATTTTTTCGAGTAAAGACAACAAAGTACGTGTTGTCAAACTGAAAACATCTATGGGAGAAGTTACACGACCTGTCGTAAAACTGTGTCCCCTTCCAGATAGCAATGAATAAAAATTTCATTCATCTACTATGTATCCTTAAATTTAGTTTTTAATTTTTGCAGCGAATAAGTCACCATTTAGTTTTAGTTACTTCCGAAACTTATTTTATCTGATTATAAAGCGGTGCTTACAACGGGGGGGGGGTGTATGAATTAATTTCAACTTTTTATTCACCCTGTACGAGGAATTATAGTTCATCACCGCATCCAATATTAGTTTTAGTTTTTGACATTCCGGCGTAGAATTTGTAAAAACCGTCGAGTCCAGTCTAGGCAGGCTGCCCCTCCCCGCGTAGTATCTGGCGCCCGCATTGAGAAACAGAGAGAAGGGGGCTGGGTAAAAAACTAACGAACAGATAAGTCGGGAACGTTGAAGTTCACGCAAGGTGTTTTATTTGAATAGTTTTTAGTTATTTTAAGTAGTCAAATTAACATTCGATTTCAATTTAGTATTAAAATATCAAAAAGGGACCTCGTGAAACCGGTGAAGGTTTTTTTGTTAGTAACTCACAATAATACTTATGTTATTATAGTTCCCTAGAACAAATATCAAAAGATATTTAAACCTGCAGTAATTTACGAGAAATAAATTTAACTACGATTTACTGACAGAATCATTGCGAATGTTATATTGTCTTTCAAACTCTCAAACGTATTATAAACTTGTACTGAACAAAAGTGAATTTAATTATATGTAAGTTGTGCCAGGAAGCAGTTCTACGGGGAGAATTAAGCAAGGTTGTGCGTGAGTACTTTATTTTACTTTATATTGTCGATAGGTACACAAAGATTGTGCTTCGCTACCGCCTTAGTAAGAGTCTCATTGAGCAAGGTAGGTCGTGTGACCAAGTGATTGACTTTAATAAAGGTATTTTCTGTATTGTAGTTAACTGATCTGCGCATTGGTTTGTTTTACTTTCAATGTTCTTATCAAATTTAAATTCAGTTTGTACCTTCCTTTCCACTAGTTTTAATATTTAGGAAGAACGGCCGTTCAATTTAGTTTATTGATAAGCTATATGTGTAGTTTACAGGATATCAAACCTTTCATGTCTGATAGATTTTTGTGAATTTATAATCTCATTGTATTGATTAAATTTGTTCTTTGTTGCCTAATTTAAGTTGTCTTTAACCAATCCTCGCTTTAATCCTAAATCATTAATTTAATTTGAAGAACTAATTAGATACCAGTGCCTTTGGTTGATGCAGGTGCTAAATGAAGACCTTTAGTCTAATTTTTTTATTTGTCCTGAGCGTAACCTCAAACAACCATACTGTCTTTTGCGTGGTTTTTTCATAACCTTCCGTAGGAGTACTAATTTGCTCCAAGGCAGCTGTTTTATTTTGTTCACCCCACATTTCTTCTATTTCGGAAGTGGCATATATCTGGCATAATTCTCTAGTAACTATAGGAAAAAAAATACTGAAAAGGTCTTTCAATTAGTATTAAAATATAAGTTAGAACATCCGTGGGCTAGGCTATCTATCGGGTTCGTCCCCAGGAGCTAGGGGACTAAGGGATCTGTCCGGGAAGCCAATGTGGCCTCACGGAGGGAGTCGCTGGTCCCTTGGTCAGTGGCAGAAATAAGTATGGTGAGGGAACTGAACCTCCTCAATAGCTTTTGCGAAACATGCCACCGCGAACCAGCCTACCCAAGCTAAGGTGTAAGGAATCGTGCCGACAGCTAAATGGCCGCAGGGTGATATGTGGTAACGAACGATCCCCTTGGGCAACCGGGTGACGATCCCCTTGGGCAACCAGGTGGAACCTCATTCTAATTAGCTTTCCTCTGGTAATGAGGGGCTCTGCCAGAGGTGACGAGCCCTTCCCTTGCTACTCGTGGGAACACACATGTACACCAACAAAAAACCAAAAACAAATCCCGAGGCTGGACAGTAGTGTTTACTTCAATCAAAAGCAGTGGCTGGGGATGAACAGGAATGTCTACCCCAAACTACTGCTCAGAATGAGTCTGGACATGAAAGATCACCTCGTGGTGAAACACATAGGCCAAGGCGAAAGCGCATTTACGGCGCCGACGCCAAAAGGAGGAAGAGAGCAAACAATATCGATGTGCCAACTTTTTGAGATGACGGATAGATACCATACAACAATTAAGTGCAGTTAATTGAATAGTTATACAGCTTGTCTTCCTCATCTCTAGTGAATACTTGAGATACTGCATATTTTGAAGTATATTCACTTTCCAGTTTTTCGGGATTATTCTCAAACGTCCTGTATTTTTCCGCCCTATGCTGTATGGTGGATTTGGATGTATTATATGTTTTTGCAGCAGATTCCAATGACATTATGATGTTTTTTAACTGCATGTACTGCTTTTTTTACATTTCTTCATTTATATTTGACCTATCAATTAGTCTTTTGTGAGGTCGTACCATTTGGCCTGGAAAGAAAAAAAGGAATTTACTAGTATAAAAATAAAACCGCGTACCGCGCTTTATTGTTACAATGGGGTACTTTGATATTGATGGTTTGATGTATTGATTCAGATTGCATCAAACTACCCCGCTCTAACCTTACTTTTTCTTTATCTCAGGATTGGTACTAGTTAGTGAAAATACAGAGAAAGTAAACACCGGATAAATCGCCAAACTTATTCTATCAAACTCCCTACTTCACACTCTATTGCACGTCAAAAATTTGCTTTTTGACATCAAAATCACATTATAGCATAAATCTTCAACTTAACGTGGACTTTTACCTAGCAAACTTATTAGCCATTAAGCATCGGAGATAGTGACTAGTAGGCCATATAGCGTGGAATTAGTACTTGCCATATTTCTCAGAGCCGTGGTGTATCGATGTGCCCCGTGTATCAATGTGCCCCGTGTATCAATGTACCCCCTTTTCTCCTAACTTATGAAGACCTGCAGAAATTCACAGAAAAGTAAGAAGACTGAATGTTTGTAATTTTGGAAAGACTCGGAATATTCTACAGTACTGAATTATCTTGGAGTTGTATTTTTCAAGGAACAATGTCATAAACATTTTTTAGTTTCATTTTGTGCCGTTACTTTTCTTTCATCAAATTTTTCAAAGCATACTTAAGTAATGCTAATGTGTTACTAATGGATTATGTAGAACATTTCAAATCATTTATGGCAATGACATCATAACCAGCAACGTACACAATTTGATTCATACTGTTAGAGACGTTCAAAATTGTTCTGCTCTGCCAGACATTAGTACCTAGGAATTTGAAAATTATTTAGGCTTTATTAAATCTTTGTTGAGACAAATTGAAATTGCTAAGAAAGTCACTGGACTGAAAGACAGTAAACATTCAAAGAAAAAATGACAGCTTATCTCGCAGACGAAAACAAAGTTGATACCAATGATAACTGTCATGAAACAAAAATATTCAATACTATTTAGTGTCATAGTTATTGCATTTAAAATGACGACAAAAATACATATTTTCTGACCAAAATAATGAAGTAGTGACAATGTTATATGCTATGGTGTGCAACAATCAAATTTGTATGGATGGCTCAGAACTTTCAAATGAAACTGATTTCTCCTCATTGCCCATCAAATCATCATATTTAAATATTTATATTGCCGAGGAAAAAAGTTTGGAAAAGTTTGCTGGAAAAAAAATTTTTCCTGTGCAAGATATCAAATGCAAAATGTAGCAGTATTATCATTATTGCATTTATTATAAATGTATTTACATAAAATAAATAAATTGATCTATTATTGTTCATTTTTCAAAATAATAGACATAATGTTTACATTCCTTGATTTATCTATGTTTCATGAATAATTGGTGCCAAATTCAAATTTAATGCCTCATTGATAATTTCTGCCTCGTTGATAATTTCTGCCTCATTGATGATGGAAGTTTCTCAGCCTGCTTCTTTTTCCACCGTTTTGTTTGTAACCCCAAGAAATCATTTCACAATAATAAGCAATGAGCACATTATATTCTCATCCTTTTGTGGCACTTCTTTGCTGGGCATGTTTCAATAAGTGTTCCTTAAAAAAGGAGATATTATTTTACTTGGTACATCGAATGTCAGCCTTTTTCTATATAGTATAACATATGTCAGTTATATTTTCATATTTTTGTAAAGGTATTTTTTCTACATCCCTTTTTCGACTGATGCCAGTCCATGTAAAGTGGATTAAGATGTTTGGATCAAATATCACATCAGTTAGTTCAAATCCTACTTTGAAAGCGTCCTCTAAACCTTCGGTCCCTGCTAAGGTTAAGTAGTATTAACCTCAAAAGATATGGTGTTAATAGTGTTATACATCTAGATAATGTTACAGGTTGTATGTAGGTATATTTTCAATAATATGGAAATTGTACAGGCCCCAGTAACATTCTCAGGAATATTATAGATATATACAACCTTTATTAACAATACAGTAGCTCTAGCAACAAAGAAACTACTGAACTTTGCTGTGACTGAAATTTAGCGTTAATATTTAAAGTAACTTAGAAAATTCGTACTTAATGTATAAGAAACAAACTCACAAAATTTGACCTAAAATCTATATTATTTAATGAACCCTCCAGTTCTTCTATAGTCTCTATAGTTGCTAAGGGCAGGTTGACAGAACTACAAATGTACAGAAACTTTTGCAAAACCTTTATTTATCTGTTCAGACATTTTTTGCATCTCAGTTTTTATTTCAATTTTGACTTGCTCCAAATCTCTTCTGATTGTAACTACCTCCATATTTAGCTGAACATTATCATTACAAGTAGTGTTATCTAAAAATGCATTTATTCAAATAAGTTTTCAGAGTGTGGAGATGGAAATGGGGTACATCCCCACCATCAGTGTGCATTTATTAACAGAAACATTAAAATACTCACTATTTTGTATAGAAACCCTGAAACCCGACGGCAGTATACTATAACTTTCAATTTCAGTAGGATTCTGTCCATTTTCTTCATATAAATAATTTCTATCTTAAGTTATTATCTTTATTTTGAACTTTTGATGGGGCAACACTATGCCTTATCTCTCTTCTTGTGTGTATGTTTTCTGTTAAGCAAAAAATATAAAATTGAATATAAAAATGAACTTTTAACAACAAATGCATATAGGTAAGCATAAACTATTATAATGCATCTATTGAATTAATATAAGTAAATAGGTACTTCTGACTCTTCTTCCGCCTACGTGTCTGTACACACCGTTAATTGTTTTTCCATTTTCACAGCATCTTCGAAAGTTGGTATGGTGTTTATACATTGGTATTTTTTCCAACTTTCATCGGGAGCCGAAGATGGATCGCTTCTTAAAGATTCTCTTTCCGAAAATGAGATATGTTCGGGCCATAATAAATAATTATTTACTCCCCACTGATGGGGGACAGCGGTAAAGTAAACACCTCTTCTTTTTCCTAGTCACAAAGACTTTAAAGCACTTCATTGTTTCACACACAGTTCACAACGCATTTACTAGATAATATATTATTATTATCTTTGAGCTAAACAGGACACGGCACACAACCAGCATAACCAAAACCCTCTAACCCCATTTTTGTATGTTCATAGTTAGTTAAGCTAGGTCCTCAACTCCTCATGCACGCGAAATTGAGAAAAGCGAACAGCATTCAGGATTTAAATCGTTAAAAAGATAAGTTACTTCGTCATGGGTACGTTTGCGATCACCATATCCAACTAACATTAAGGTTTGGATGCGTTGTTTTTCTGATAAATGTGCCATTATTCTTAATTCACTTTTAAATTTTCTGCTAATTTGAAATAAGTATCAGTTTTGAGAATTTGTACATGAATACTGAACTAATGATGTGGTTGACGTTTTTAATACCTACTATTATTTTTTGTTTTACTTTAAAAACCTTCAAGTCCAAATAATTAGTAGGTACGGTACACAGAAAAATGAAAACGATATTTATAGGACATTTTGTAGTGAAGTGATACATTGGAATTATTTATCGAAGGAGAAAAAAATAAGCTTTTTTGTGATGGGTCACACGATCTAGGTTGTCATTTTGAGAAATTCAAGATAGCGGCCGTACGCTAAACGCTGACGTCGAAAATATTTGACATTTGCTCTAAAATATGCAGAATAGAGTCTCATTCATCGTCCTAGAATTTCATGACTTTCCCTTTACCCATTTCAAAGATAATCGCTTGGTGCAAGACTTTTCAGCAACGCTGTATATCCTCATTAGTGATATATTTAATACATGATTGTTTTTTTCTACAGGATACTACATTTATACTTGAATTATTATTATATAGAAATAAAAGATAACACTTTACTCCATTTATAAAACAATGATATCTAAATTCGATATATGCATGAATATGAAAAGCAAGATTGTATTCGAACGTCGAATGTGAACGTTTGGGGAATGACGGGAGTTAAAATTAGAGTCATAGTTGGAAGTTCAGTTTCTCCCATCAACTTTGATATTTCCATGATGTTGCTGCATGTTTCACCAGAACAATGGAGGCATTTGAGGCCTGCATTTCTGCAGCCACACATGCCTCCACAATTTCCTTTGCATCTACAGAAAATTAATTTAATTTGGCATCCAAATGTTTGTATGCTTTTTCCAGCCCCAATCTTCTGGCTTTTGATATCTTCCAGGCCACTACTGGACCTGGTGATATACTCGGAGCTTGTGAAGACGAGCTGCATCTTTTGTTGGAGGCAGCGATGAACTGAATACATTTTAGTCACTGTCTTGGCAAATCGTTTGAATCGCATGCCGTCTAGTGAGTCGTCTTTATTAACGTCGTATAAAGATACAAAAAACAACGTTCGCCAACAAGAGTGGGCAAATATAGATCGACTTTATCACTCAGGGATAGAGCGGTACCACCAGCTGATTCAGGATGTAACGGGGTATTTGATTTGCGACTATATCAGCTTCTGCCATGGCGGCTATATACCCAACCTATCCGTTATTTTTGATTACTTAAACGTGTTTGTTTGAGGTTACAGAGTTTTATTTTTTTTGCCTTCAGTGCAGAAATTGAAAAAAAGTTTTGAGCATTCTAGTACTATTTATATGAAATTATCAACAATTGGTCAAAACTCTGCAGTAAAAATAATGAGGAACATACTGAACTTGATTTAAAAGAGAAGTATGGTTACGATTCAACAAGGTAGGAACACTAAATATTTTTTGAGAATTATTGAATTTTTCACGTTTTTGTGACTTTTTTTAGGAATGTGGGATTGGTAGGTAAAATTTTTCATGACACCTTCACTCGTTTGAGAAAGCTACTGTGTTAGCGAAACGCGACACAACTTTAATTTCAATATAATGTGAATTTTAACAAATTTAATTGTTACATTTCATCATTTAGTATATAATAGTATATGGAAATGTTACAAACACAAGAATGTTACTTTTAAAAAAGCTTTAATTTAGGCAAAATAACTGAAAGCGATAAAATAATAAAATTTTAGTATTTTTTATTTTTTATAAAAAGTTGTGTACGTAATTACACAAGTAAAAAGAGCAGGAGACATATGTTTCATGAGAAATTATATAAAAATAGTGTATAGTGTCATCTTCTCGTGACGTTCACATTTCTCCTCCCTCCTTTACATTGATCTTCGTCGGCGAAGTCTCAGGGGCTTTTACAAGTTCTTGTGAAATTTAGGCTTGGGCAGGCGGTAATTTCGTTCCAAAAAGAATCTTGGAAATTATTTTTCTTTCCTTCATAGTTACAAAAAAGACTGAAACAAATATTATTAGTAAAAGTGCAGTAATGCTGAGGCCGGTTGGAATAGGCGGTAAAACTTCTGTTTCTTCTATCGGATGTAGTTGACCATGTGTTTCAGGGATTTTCAGTTTTTCAATGTTCAATCTATGATCGCGCATCAATTTGATGGGAAAAATATATGGTAACGATATTTCGTGAATAGTCTTCTTGCCGTAAATAGTTCCTTCTATTGTTATCGGCCCGTCCGACATTAGGAGGCTGTTAATTTCAATTTCTTGTTTTTGAATTTTGGTTGGGTGAGCGATACCTAACAAAATCGCTCTTCTAGTTTCGCTATAAAAGTTTTCAGTTACAATGGTTTCTGAGCAATCTTGAATATTGGGTAATTGGCATCTGGATTTGATGAATTTCGTACAGGCTATGTATTCTGCTTCTCCTCTACATTCTTCGTACCATTTGTTATTGGCGTAGAAAGATGAAGGTGAAATAATCATAACGTGTTCATTATTAGGAATGGGGTGAATTCTATGGGTAAGAAAGGTATTGGTATGGACAACTTCTATTATTATGAGCATTGTATTAAGAGTAACACAGATCAATGTTTTAGAGGATTCTATTATTTCGTAGAGGTGTTCGTCATTAATAAGGAGGACGTCTCTAGAATAAATTTTCAATTTTCAGTTTTTCAAGTTCATTCATAGTAAATAGATCAATATTTGAAAGATTCAATTGAGATAAAGTAATGGTCCGAATGAGTTGTATTATTTGTTATTTCTCGTTAGTATTATTGAGATTTATAATTTCATTAGAAGAATGACGTAACCATCAGAATCCGCTGATAATTTATTAATTGCAGCCGGGATTACAAGATTATTATAATTAATTTTTTCTGATGAGTTATTGAATCTCGTATCAAGAGATTGACCAAAGTATATTTGATTATTGAATTATTGTATTCTTTATTCAATCATAAGCAGTAATCAAGACTTTTTAGTCGAATTTGTTAGTATATTTTGGTTCAATTTAGTATATTTAATTAGTGTTCAATGTATTGTTCATTTGATTAGTATTTTTTAATCAGAGATCACTTTTCTTAGTTTTTATATACCTACATATATTGTTATTAACTTTTTTGTGAGTTCTTTTTGAAATGGAAAGTAATTATCGGAAGAAGTTAATGCCAGCGCATCCCGATATTGGGAAAAGGTAGCGTTAACAAGCTGGAACATTGTTTTGTTTATTGATTATTAATGTTTTTGTACTATTTGTAAATATCAAATGAAACTAAATATCTTGAATGGCCTGGATCCCTTTACTTTAGATCCTGTCAATCTAAATTGTTCATTAGATGGAGTTCCACCGGTAACCAACATGGATATCATTAGCTATTTGGTGTTTTCACATAGCTTTTACAACAAAGAGCAGATGAAGGATTAAGAAAGTTTACAAGCCTACAAATACTATGAATCTGGTTTTGTGTTGAAAGTAGGGTCTACTTTAATCAATGGAGCTTTTGTTCTGGTAGGCAAGGTGAAACTTGAGTTTATTATTTTGAATCCAATATCGGCAGTATCCTAAATAAAAAATTATAAAATTGAATGAGAATCCCTACAGCATGTAGAGGGAGTCTCTATTGATGAATAAGAATAGCTAGACCAAGAAATAGTTTAGAAGACTAATAGATTTAGGTTTCAAGCTATTTTTATGATTATAATATAAAATAATAATCTTCCAGTTTTTTTTACTACAGTTCTATAGCCAAATAATGAAAACTATACAGTTAACTGTATAAACCCTCACTTCATGGAATCTACTCATCATATGGTTTTGAATGGAACTAACTGTTTCTAAATGACTCCACAATATATTTGTAAAAATGTGTAAATTGCAAGTGAATTATTGACAATTGTTTCGATATAAATATCATCGTCAGAATGACAGAAGTTACTTTTGACATGATGTATACTTGATATATA
>CAJUYH010007924.1:0-16499 GCA_910591685.1 Galerucella tenella | reverse complement strand
ACAATACGAAAACGTCCCATCCATGTAAAGTGTAGTGCACTCACAGATAAATTTCAAATTAGTTTCGGTACAAAATACAATTAAATTTAATCCAACATCGTTTATAAGTACAAAGTTCTCATCTTGTAAAGTGCGTGTATTGATATTGTTTAAAACTTCAAACACCTCTTCGGCATTTGATGGAAGTTTTGGAAACTTTATACGTTTTTCATAATAAATTGTTTTTTTTTATACAATTTAAATCATTCATTTTAAGTTCATTTAAATTGGATTCAAAACATTTTCGAATAACTTTGCTAGGCTTTTCACAAATGTCATCAAAGGCCTTTCGTTTAGCAGATGCACTCACTATATGTCTTTGGATAATGTTTTCTTCTATTGTAGGATGATTATGAGTTAACACTTTTTCTGTTATTACACGACCACCAGAATCACCGATTGTCCGAAAATATGCGTTACACTTTCTATTCACACACACCCACTTAATTTCTCCAGATGTTAACTTTTTGCTGCTTTGATTAAATTTGTGTTGTTCTACAATTAATAATATTTTCCCACGTTGACTTGATATTTCGCGAATCGACATGTTTATAGAGCTGCTCTTAACCCTCTCAATTACGAAATAAAACTAACTCATTCATAAATATCAAACCCGAAACAAAATCCTTTCTAGTAAGTACTTCAGGAAAACCCAATTTAACAATAATACCTGTTCCTATAGATGGGATGGTAATTTGAACAGGTAAATTTTTCAATCGAGCACGAGTTAGGTATACAGATTATTGAGACCTTTACTCTTGTACCTTTTAAGGGATTAGTGGGCACGAGTTGGGATGCGTCCATGTAGAATAGTCTTTTTCAAGTATTCTTTATCGACTTCTTCTCCTGATCAATATTGAATGTATATTTTTATGCGACCGGTCAAGTTTGAGCGAAACAGATAAATATATAATTTTTGTTGTCTTGCTTGAACTTGACAATAACCTTCTTTTATTTATATTTATATAATAATGAAATGTTCGAACGTTTTGTTGAAATAAGATCAAGGGAATTCTTATTCTTATTTTAAATATTTATATTATATTATTATATTGGGTCAAAAGGCATCACATTATATTGAAGATACCTCAGGTAAAATGACATTCCAGACAAAATATCTTGAAGAAAAAGTTTTCAATTATGTACCGTCTTGCGTCTCGACTTAGTCCAGTCGAGTTAGCATTAAAGGTGGATGTAAGAGCAGTAGGCAAGATTTGTTATGGATTCCTTCAAAAATACTTATATAGGAACTCCAAAAACTAGTTTTTGGAGTTCCTATACAAGTTCCTGGAACACTGTTTCTGAGTCACAGGTTCCTGTGTGACAAACAAGTTTCTGGGTCACAGTTCCTGTGTGACAGACAAGTACACCACCAAAGACCAACATTCTGAAGAAATTCAATGATAAATCTAAAATCTGAAAGACCCACTCAAAGGATTTACTCATCCATGTTTTGATAGTTTTTGGGCTAATCCGTCTGGACTAACTTGGCAATCTTCACAGTTGTCCAGGAATGCTATACTTTTACCTACTTGGTAAACAATGCACTATTTTTTTGGTGTTTAGTCTTAGAATAAAAAAACTTATTGTATAAAAGTATCTAACTCTTGATTTTCATCAGGTAAATTGAAGGTGCTACCGCGTCTTTCAACTGAAAATCATCTTTCTACTGAAGAGGTTTTACCAACTAAGAAAACTCGTCGAAACAGCGACCAAAGTGTTAAAAGTGATTCCAGTCGTTTATCGAACATCTCGGACAAAATTAACAAGGTCACCATTTCGGAAAATACGGAAATCACTTTAGGCAATGACGATGTAGGTTTTGTAGGTATATCAGAAAAAAGTCCACTTAACGATGATAGTTCAAGATCTGGTAGCGAAAATAGCGTTGAGATAAAGAAGAAACCTGTACAAGTTGATATAAACAATGCGGAATTTTCCATATCACCGAATAAACTAAAAATTTCAGATCAACTAATAAAACGTTTAACAGTCGGAGATAAAGTTGAAGAAATAAAGAAAGTAATAGCAATTTCAGATGATGTTTCGGAACCTTCAACCAGTACAAGCAAAAAAGTAGATGTGAACGGGGATGCTGGTACAAATCAAAAACAAGATGATGTAGTAGAAGGAAGTTCAAAAGGAAAAGTGGTGGAGGAAAAACAGATTAATTTAAAAGTGATACAAGCTTCAATTAGAGAATATATGACAGTTGGACAAAAATCAACTGACTCGAAAAAAGTAAAATCTGTTGAAACAGAAGATATGAAAATAATGAATAAAAGTGAAAAACCAGCAGAGGAAATTAAAGAGAATACAGAAAAAGCTGATACAACTCAAAACGTGCCAGATACAACTGATGAAATTGTAGAGACATCACAGAATATTGTTTTACAAAACAGTAAATGTTTAGATCAACACACTGTGAATAATATAATAGAAGATTTTGAAGAGGAGGATTACGAAGAGGAGAAGAAGAGAAAATCTTTGGCTATTGATAAAAAAACTATATACGAAGTAATACATTCGTCGTTAAAAGAAGCCGCCCTCAACAAGTCTAAAGAACTTGCTAAAAATAACGAAGAACAGGTACAAAAAAATTCAAATACAGTTACACAAAGTGAAGTGACAAAAAAGCGAAAACTACCGCCGGACGAACAACAAAACGTAACAAAATTAGTTAAAATAGTGTCGATCGAAAGTATATTGAATCGTAAAAACGAAGAAGATAAATTGAAACAAGTTGAAAAGGAAATTGATAAGAGAATAACGGAAAATCAAGTAATCGAAATACCAGATATACCAACTGAAGATATAAAAAGCGAACCAGAAAGCGATGAAGAAATGGTGGATGAAACTCAAATTATGGAAGAAAAAAGAAAGTATTTATCCGCTTTGAATATACATGAAAAAACTGTGGAATTGGAAAAGAAAGAAAAGAATGAAATTAGGACCAGGTCTAAAGCTGAAGAAAAACGGGAACGGTGAGTATAATGTCAAATAACACTTTTACCAAAGGAAAATTGTTAACAGGATGGGATAAACGTAAAAAAAATAAATGCGTGAGCAGGGGTTTTTATAAATATATTTGGGGGGGTGAAAAGGGGTGGAATTTTGGATTATTGCGATTTCCGGCGAAAGTTGACGTCGGAGAGAAAAGTGTACAACAGAAAAGTTGTAGATCATAAAAAGGTCTACACATTTTGTAAGAATGATTTTTTCATACAGGGTGGGTCAACCTTCTGACATCGGAGGATTACATCGTTGTGGTGATAGATAGAACCTTATAGATTTGTGTGAGCTAATACAGTTACTGAGAGCACATTTTGAAAATACTTTCGATTCTACAGGGTGTTCCAAAACCACGTAGCAGCACAAACTTACATTTTTTTTAATGGAACGTACTATATTTTGTTCAAGAATCGAAAAGATCTCACCGAGAGCGTTACAAAAATATAGCACTCTAATATATTATAAGGGTGTTTTACAAAGATATGGCCAATTATTAGCAAAAAAGACCTCCTCTCTAACACTCTGCAGAACAGTAAATTAGAATAAATCAACAGGTCTTTGTGTTCAAATGTCATACACACATCATTGGCTGTGCTCAGTATTAATTACTTTTTTCATCGGTGGCTTCTTTAATACAGGGTGAAACAAAACGCAAATCAAGCAATATCTCAAAATGTTTAAATGAATCACCCTATAAGTATTTTTACAATTTGTTAGTACAATTAATAAACTTTCAAACGATGTAGTAAACTTAGGGCATTAGTTAATGGAAAATCGTAGATATTTTATGATAATGGTCAAAAACAAGTATTTTACATACACAAATTAAATGGTATTAAATTTTTACATGCAACATCTTGTGAATTTTAACATTTCCAAGGCATAAATTCTAATCGTAATTTTGGATGCATCTAAAATATCTTTGACTTCTATTCTTACCATTAGAGGAAGGAAAGAAGGAATTATAATGTTGGAAGAAATATTTTTGTTTACTGTAAGTAGACTAATGTCATTATAGTAGGTACTGATGAATATAAAAGCAGTTTGTAGTCTTTACGAAATAATTACTCAAGTCACCACAAACAGTATATCTTAGTTATGTAAAATGCAAGCTTGTAATTCATTTTCCAACTTTTTCTATTTTTGAAAAACTAACAATTATGAAAACCAACATTATAAGAACACTCACATTTACATAAATGAACATTGACATTCTATAAAAAGTATAGTAGTTTATGCTAAGTGTTCAAAATGGCGATCATTTACTTCCATACAATTCTTTTCAAAAACGAGGATCTTACTCTTTCCAACATAGCTGGAGTTATTGTGGAAAATGCGTTACGTTTGATACACAAGTTGCTTGATGTATCCCCATAAAAAGAAATCCATCGGTGTGAGATCTGGAGATCGAGGAGGCCACGAAATTGGTCCACCACGTCCTATCCACCTGTCGGTAAAATTCCTGATATACAGATGCTCCATCTTGTTGGAACCACAAGTTAACTATTGTATTTGAATCAACTTCCTAAACACAAACAAAGAATACAGCAATATTTCTTTGACATTTATTAATAGATACTATTTTGATAGTAGCCCACTTGATATAATCAAAAATATGGCTTGATTATGTTTCGCCCATTCTCAAACAAGCCTATAATAACAATTCTTGAAAGTGAAACATGAATAAATATGAAATTTTTGGTAATTCCGGGTAGGTACCTACGGTATTAGCAAACATTTTATTTCATTGATTAGATATTGTAGATGCATCCAAAATTACGATTAAAATATATGCCTTAGAAATGTTAAAATTTACAAGAGGTTGCATGTAAAAATTTAATACCATTTAATTAGTGTATGTAAAATACCTACTTGTTTTTGACCATTATCATAAAATATCTACGATTTTCCATTAACTAATGCCCTAAGTTTTCTACATCGTTTGAAAGTTTATTAATTGTACTAGCAAATTGTGAAAATACTTATAGGGTGATTCATTTAAAAATTTTGAGATATTGCTTGATTTGCGTTTTGTTTCACCCTGTATAAAAGAAGCCACCGATGAAAAAAGTAATTAATACTGAGCACAGCCAATGATGTGTGTATGACATTTGAACACAAAGACCTGTTGATTTATTTTAATTTACTGTTCTGCAGAGTGTTAAAGAGGAGGTCTTTTTTGCAAATAATTGGACATATCTTTGTAAAACACCCTTATAATATATTAGAGTGCTATATTTTTGTAACGCTCTCGGTGAGATCTTTTGGATTCTTAAACAAAATATAGTACGTTCCATTTAAAAAAATGTAAGTTTGTGCTGCTACGTGGTTTTGGAACACCCTGTAGAATCGAAAGTATTTTCAAAATGTGCCCTCAGTAACTGTATTAGCTCACAAAAAACTATGAAGTTCTATCTCTCACCACAACAATGTAATCCTCCGATGTCAGAAGATTGCCCCACCCTGTATATTGGGGGGGGGGGGGTGAAAAGGGGTGGAATTTTGGATTATTGCGATTTCCGGCGAAAGTTGACGTCGGAGAGAAAAGTGTACAGCAGAAAAGTTGTAGATCATAAAAAGGTCTACAACTTTTGTGAGAATGATTTTTTCATATAACCTCGAAAACTCCGAGAAAAATGCGAAAAACCGCTTTTATTGTTTTTTATTTCTCATTTACACAATAAAAATTTTATTTTGACAAAACTTGGTGAATTTATACCTTTTTATGTCCGAAAAATCCACAAAAGTATCAAGAGACTTCCGAGATAATCACGTTTCTCGGCCCAAGAAAATATTTTTCATATTAAAATTCTCCTTTGGAAAATTGTCGTAGAGACTTCATTAATGTCGCCATTTTTTCGTCTTGAGTTATACTTTCTTGTGAAATAATAAAAACATACAGTCTCCATTTAAAAACATGCTTAAAAATTGGAAAAATCAAAAAATAAATTCTGCAACCATCTTTTTTTACTGAATTGCACTGTTCAATTTTCATCAATTAATTTGTTTATTTGTGTCTAAAATTTGGTTCTAAACAGAAATCTGGAAGATGTTTTCGTGAAATTATCTCTAAGCGTTCTTTCACACTGTCAGGTTATTCGTCCGACCCGGAAATCAACCGGACGAACGAGAAACGGTAAAAATTAAAATGTATTCGGCAAATTTGGGTTTATTCTTTATAGATTAGTCGAATTAGCTTACTTTGAAGCGAAAAAAAAACAAAATTGTTAACAGTTGGAAATGGTAAATGCGTATGATAAACGTAAAAAAAATAAATGCGTGAGCAGGGGTTTTTCTAGATATATTTGGGAGGTGAATAGGGGTGGAATTTTGGATTAGTGCAGTTTCCGGCGAAAGTTGATGTCTGAGAGAAAAGTGTACCGGGTCAAAGATTACAGAAGAAAAATATAAGATGTTTCACTCCAGGGCGGTTTGATTCAAGTTGCTGTCCCAAAAGGACGCCGCTCTCATAAATTATGTTTACGATTCGCTTTTGTTGTCAATAACGAGGCCGGTAGTTACCAGATAAGTTCGAAAAGCTTATTTTATTTTAAGCTATACAGGGGTAATCAGAGAAATATATATTTAAATGAATAGGATTCTTTATCCCAGAGGATTATTTTTAAATGTTAATTATTTCGAAAAATGTTCGGGATATGAATTTGAAAAGGTAAATAAAAAATAAACTTGAATTTTTAAAATGAATCAACTCAGTTTTTTCAGATAAAAATATCGAGAGACTTCCGCGATAATCACGTTTCTCCTCGGCCCGAAAAAATATTTTTCAAAGTAAAATTCTCCTTTGAAAAATTGTCGTAGATACTTCATTCATGTCGCCATTTTTTCGTCTCGAGTTATACTTTCTTGTAAAATAATGAAATAATACAATCCCTATTTAGAAACATGCTCAAAATTGGAAAAATTTAAAAATGCAACCATCTTTTCTCACTGATTGTTAATAATTTGTCTAAATTTTTAAATAATTCTTAAAACCCAATTGCACGAAATAAAACAAAAGATGCTTAGTGTTATTATTTAATGCCAAACTTTATTATATATTTACCTTAACAATTAGTAAATTAATGAAACTACATCAATCGAGGTTTTTAAAATACGTTTGTAAATTGATTATCTATTTCTTCAATATTGCTTCTATTTGTAATTTCATTATCTTCTTCTTCTTCTTCTTCTTCAATATCGCTCGGATAACCTGAAGATTCTTCTGATAATTGATTTTCAGTGAGCAAAGACCCGGCTGCTCCTTTTCAGCAGAATTATCTTCAGATTCATCGAAATCTTCTGAAATTCAGGTATGACAGAATCTTCAGTGAAAATTATCGACAATAACTTCTTTTCAGCCCCACATTGTTGGAGTTGTTTCGTTTCCAAGCCACGTTTGAAGCTGCTAGAAAACTCTATAAGAGTGTTGTGTGGCCGCACCAACATTGGGTGGTAATTTTTCCAGTTTGAATGTTGATTTTTCAGTCGATTTCATTTTTCTTAATTCATTCAGAAATAATTCTGGCTTGCCTTTGTATATTGATGTTATTAACTTGCAACCATTCCGAGCAATAATTGTTGTCATTATATGACTTGTATGTTCATAGTAATACTTTTTAAAATGGAAATATCTAGTCAAATAATAAAACAAAGAATCTTTTGTGTTTTTTGCATACAATTAAATAGTGCAATTGGTTTTTGAGAATTATTTGAAAATTCAAACTAATTATTAACATTCAGTAAAAAAAAAGATGTTTGCAGAGTTCATTTTTTGATTTTTCCAATTTTTGAGCATGTTTCTAAATGGAGACTGTATATTTTTATTATTTCACAAGAAAGTATAACTCGAGACGAAAAATAGGCTACATGAATGAATTCTCTACAATTTTCCAAAGGAGAATTTTAATTTGAAAATATTTTTTTGGACCGAGAAACGTGATTATCTCGGAAGTCTCTTGATCTTTTTATCTGGAAAAATTTGTGGATTTATCGGACATAAAAAGGTATAGTGTCACCAAGTTTTGTCTAAATACAATTATTATTGTGTAGATGAAAAATAAAAAACGATAGAAGCGGTTTTTCGCTTTTTCTTGGAGATTTTGAGGTTATAGGAAAAAATCAATTGTACAAAAGTTGTAGACCTTTTTATGATCTACAACTTTTCTGTTGTAGACCTTTTTATGATCTACAACTTTTCTGTTGTACACTTAATCCAAAATTCCACCCCCCAAATATATCTGAAAACCCTGCTCACGCATTTATTTTTTCTACGTTTATTATACGCCTTTTCACCATTTCCAACTGCTCCCATCCTGTTAACAATTTTTTTTTCGCTTCAAAGTAAGCTAATTCGACTATTGATTTTGTCAAATTGAAGTTTATAAAAATATTTTCAGCTTCAAAGTGGTCGACAACTTAACCAGAATCATCGACGACGTTGCTTTAAATTACAGCGCCAAACACGAAGGAGAAAGGCTTCCACCAAAAAAACCGGAACGAAGAAAAAGCAACACCAGTTTACCGACACAAGAAGGTGGGATATTCGTGAAATCGTTCGCTCAACTCCACAACGTCCTTCCCAACAAACAAAGAGCGAGAAAAACATTTCCTACACCAGGATACTTCAAACAATCTCAGAAACATCTACTGCTCAGAAAAGAAGTTTCTTTATTGCGCAAAGATGTTCCTAATATCGGAAAACCCGCGATCACAACCAACGAGAAACCTCTAGCACCAGCTCCAGCACGCACTTTTATTAACAGCATCGTCAGAACTCCCGCTACGGTTACACATTCAACACCGTCTACAACGTCAACTACAAATATTAATGTAGCACCACTAGCATCTGTATCTGCAGTGGACGTAGCAGCTCCACCTACAACTCTAGCATTGGTAACACAACCGTCTATTAATTTGATACATAATCAGAAAGCCGCGGATTCAACCATCACTATTCCTCACCCGAGCATGGCTATGGGTCATGTCATTATAATGCCCAGCGCTGGCGTCAACTATTGCTCGCCATTGTTAAGTACGGTAAGTAAGTTTGGATCACGAATTGGGGCGGGTGTAATTTGGGCCCTAACCATCCTTCTTTACCTGTCTCAGAAATTTATCTCCCTAAAACCCCAATCAAAAACCCCTAAAATCACCACAATTAATAACTAATAAATATTACTAATAATAAAATATCATTAAACATCATTTTGCTAATTCAGCACCATCTAGTAACCATCAATGACAGTAGTATCATTTGATCAATACAAATTTTTTTATAAACTTCCATTGAATACAAGTATGGAGTATGGAGAGTAGTGCAATTAAAAAAAACAATATAAATTTTATCCCTAAAAATACCCCCAAAAAATTATTTCCCCTGTATAGATTTCTTCTCCCTAAATTTAGGGGGAAACCCCCCAAGTTTGCGTCACTGTGTCTGACCAAGAAGGGTAGATAATCCGACATGTATTTTCGCCGCTAAGAAGTGCAGGTAGGTCGAGTCATAAAATAACTCTTATCTTAATAATTTTACCACCAATATTTGGAAAAACCCAATTGTTTTCTATTTCTTATTTTCTGACAATTTTATACATAGTTACACTTTGATCAACCGGGTTTGGGCCTGGGTTTTCTTGTTTTTTTTTTAGTTTTCTATTTCTTATTTTTTGATATTTTTATACATACTTACACTTTGATCAACCGGGTTTGGGCCTGGGTTTTCTTTTTTTTAGTTTTCTATTTCTTATTTTCTGATATTTTTATACATAGTTACACTTTGATCAACCGGGCTTGGGCCTGGGTTTTTTATTTTTTTTTTTAGTTTTCTATTTCTTATTTTCTGATATTTTTATACATAGTTACACTTTGATCAACCGGGTTTGGGCCTGGGTTTCCTTGTTTTTTTTTTAGTTTTCTATTTCTTATTTTCTGATATTTTTATACATAGTTACACTTTGATCAACCGGGTTTGGGCCTGGGTTTTCTTGTTTTTTTTTTAGCTTTCTATTTCTTATTTTCTGATATTTTTATACATAGTTACACTTTCATCAATCGGGATTGGGCCTGGGTTTTCTTGTTTTTTTTTTAGTTTGAAGTTTAGAGGGAGGGTACTTCAGTCGGTTAGCGCCCAAAATACACATAGGATTAAAATGACCCTTCGGTCTTGGCGCCTAGTTTACATGTTGTAAAAAGTGCATTAATCTTTTAGCGCCCAAATTAAATCCGCCCACGAATCGATGGTTTTTTGTTTCACAGCAAATTTTTATTTATATTTAAGGTAACTCATCCAGCTCCAACTTTAACTGCTTGTCCTCCTCCGTTGACTCAAAATCAATCAATTCTCAAGACAACTCCGAATCTGAGAACCTCCCAAAATTATATACCGCACAGTGATGATGGATCAGCGAGTCCTTCACCGCCTACAATTAATATTTTAAACGACTTCGTTAATCAACAGGTAAAAATTTTGTATGTATTTTATTTGGGGGTGACATTCACTGAGACCTAAAAAATGTATATTTTGGCAAGTTTATCTGAAGCCGTGAAAGGAATGCAGTCGAAAACATTCGATATTGCCACGTTTAACTATGAAAAAGCTAAAGTGCTAAGTATGTAGTGATGATAATTAGAAAAGGGACTTTTAATCAATAACAATATCAACAATATGATTAAACGTTAATTCTTTAATGTGCTCGTTTCCTTGGATTTTTTCTATTAACATTATTTTTTCAATTTATGAATATTAAAAGATGAACACTTTTCCAAATTTGTTATGGGTTTCTTCAAGCTCTGGCAGCGTTGTACGAAAATCATAATGACCACACCCTCCGAATTACATAATTGGTGATTTTTATCGAAAGCTGACTTCTTATTGGCAAGCGCGTGCGTGTGTTCTTCCCTCTCACTTCCTCAA
This sequence comes from Galerucella tenella, assembly GCA_910591685.1. Lineage (NCBI taxonomy): Eukaryota > Metazoa > Arthropoda > Insecta > Coleoptera > Chrysomelidae > Galerucella > Galerucella tenella. Next base: position 5,536 of record CAJUYH010007924.1, on the reverse strand, counting down.
TTGACTGATATTGATTTATCCAGTGGCTTTGGTATTGTCAGTGACCTTTGTATTTTCAATTTTACTTGGTAAAACCATACGCCATTTGTACATTTATGCGCCATGTTTCCTCGCCTCTTACCGATGCCCCGTAGCTTCAGATAAACTTTCTAAACTTTATGTACTTGATTTGTAGGCAACGATACCGCAAATTCCACAGCAACAAGTTCCCGAAGTGTCCGAAACGATGACGCCCTCTACTTCAACTATTACAGAAATTGTACCTACTTCTAGTGAGAATCATATACTATCTGCCGCTTTATCGAATGAGTCCCAGCAAGAAGATGAATTTTCGGTATTGAACGGATTAATACCGGAAAGTGTGAGTAGGGCTGTAAGCGATTTGTTGTTAAAACCGCCGCCGATTTTAAAACCTAGACCGCCAAGTATAATTAGTAAAAATTTCGATGAAGGAATTCCAAGTACTGCTGGAGATGCTACTACGAGGATTAATTCTATATCTCATAGGGTGAGTTAACGTGCAGCTTGTGATTATACAGAGTTCGGCAAAAGTCCGGGACCGGACAAATATCGAAGAAAATATAAATTTTTTGGAGAATCTTTTCATACCACAAATTTTACTTCAACTTGAACTGTAATTTGAAAATATTTTGAATTATACAGGGTGTTCCAATAAAGTGTGGAGTAACAAAGTTATAATTTTTCTTATGGAACACTCTATATTTTATTGCATTTTCTGATTGCCCCTAAAAAATATAATGCTCCTTCATGATGGTTCCCTATACCTAAATACAGAGGGTTCCGAGTTATGCTGACTTTTTTAAAATTGTAAACATTTCGAAAAAAATTAATAACTCATTGATATAACAAATTCTAGCAAATGTTCTCTTATATCTAAAAAGTTGGACATTCGGTGAATGTATTCTACGAATGAGTACTGAATATCTCTTTACAGGGTGTTCAGAATTTTTTGTTTCATTATTAGATCATTCAATGTGCAGTATCAGGCTTATTTTAAATGGAACACCCTGTATTTTAATAATTCATTATATCCAAATAAAAGTACCTTTCAAAAGGTTTGAGGGTGTCCTATACCTAGGTATTATACTTTTCGTGCAATTTACAATTTTCCTAAATTTAATGCTAAATCGATTTTAAAACATCTGCAATTCTCTCTAAATTTCAAACTAATGATCTTGGCATAGTTGTTGTAGGAAACTAAATAGATCACGTTTTAAGCCTCCAGAAAATATTGGTTTTGCTATCCTATACCGAGTGGTTAAAAAGATATAGTCACTCTCACAGAAAAATCACTATCCACTTAGAGACATTTTATGAAATAACCAAAAACAGAAAGTTTATTACTTTTAGTTGTTTGTTGTTAGTTCCGTTTTTATTCTTGTTGTTTTTAATGTTCTAAATAATAATAATTAAACCAATCTTCAACATAACACTCGTATTGTGTGAAATTTTTTTCTTTTTTGTTATTTCATAAAATGTCTCAAGTGGATAGTGATTTTTCTGTGAGAGTGGCTATATCTTTTTAACCACTCGGTATAGGATAGCAAAATCCTATATTTTCTGGATGCTGAAAACGTGATCTATTTAGTTTCTTACAACAACTATGCCAAGATCATTAGTTTGAAATTTAGAGAGAATGGGCCTTTTCAGTAATTTTTGGTTCAAATTAAAATATTTTATGAAAAATATGTCCTCTTATTCTTTTATTTTTTTTTGAGCTTGATTTCTATCCTAAAAAATTATCAAAAGTACGGAAAGCAGCGCGCGGTTTGAACGTGACATCACTCCTCCTTCCTTCGTGACGTCAAAGAGCCTTTGACCTTGAAAACGACAGACCGTTATTCCCATAGGATTTGTAAAGTTGCTTCCCTGGTTTTTGATTATGACATCTCATGTATCTTCTGTATGTTCCTTGTGGTATATTATTCATTCTTTTTTTTTTTATTTTTTGGGAAATTAAACCACAATATTTTTAAATTCTTTACTTCAACGTTTCGGTAGCGTTCCAGCTACCGTTGTCAAGAAAAAATAAGTAGAAATTAAGTAATTTTTTATCCCTAACTGACACGAAATTGATATTGATATTCTCTTTCATTTTGGATCATTTCTTTTGTTAAAATAACAATATAAATTGCACAAGAAAAATATTCATTCACGTTCCTCGAGATGAAAACAGACGAAAATCATGATTCGGAAAAGCAAAAGTTGGAAAGAAGTTGACCAAAGTGAGGAACATTTGCTTCTTCGTTGGATATTTTAGCCTCGGTCGTAGCCGAAGCAGCAATTGGCCACAATGGGCCAGCAATTCGGACAAATACTGCCAACATAACTCCAGACCTTATGACGCCACTTTCCCCAAGGTCAAACGCGTGTGCAAATTACCCTTATTTTTGTTCAACTTTTAATCCAGCTTTGTGTCATGTATATTCGAAACAAAGGTGGATAAAGTGAAAAATTTTCATTAAGCTTCCAAATGAAATATTTGTTCTGAGATTTAAGCAACTACTGAAAAGGCCCATTGCAGATGTTTTAAAATTAATCTAGCAGAAAATTTAAGAAAATTGCAAATTTCACGAAAAGTATAATAACTAGGTATAGGACACCCTTATACCATTCGAAAGGCGACATTTTTTTGAATATAATGAATTATTAAAATACAGGGTGTTCTATTTAAAATAAGCCTGATACTGCACATTGAATGATCTAATAATGAAACAGAAAATTCTGAACACCCTGTAAAGAGGTATTTAGTACTCAATCGTGAAATACATCCAACGAATGTCCAACTATTTAGATGTAAGAGAAAATTTGCTAGAATTTGTTATATCAATGAGTTATTACTTTTTTTTCAAAATGTTCACATTTTTAAAAAAGTCAGCATAACTCGAAACCTTCTGTATTTCGGTATATGGAACCATTATGAAGGAGTATCATATTTTTTGGTGGCAATCAGAAAATGCAATAAAATATAGGGTGTTCCATAAGAAAAAATATAACTTTGATAAACAACACTTCATTGGAACACCCTGTATATTTCAAAATATAGTTCAAGCTGTAATAAAATTTGTGGTATGAAAAGATTCTCCAAAAAATTCATATTTTCTTCCATATTTGTCCGGTCCCGGACTTTTGCCGAACTCAGTATTTACTTTGTAGCATCTTGAGTTTATCTACGTTACTTTTAGGCCTTTCAAAGTGACAATTGCGCTGTCGCATTCGCGATTTTTATAACTTATATAAATATTTTTAGATGACGGACTACTTCAGAGGGATGTTAATAGAAACCCTCGAAGACTTGGGAAAAACAAATAATCCCGAAGCAAAAATATTCAGTTTACAATTAGAAATAGATGCAATCAAACATCGGCATAGCGTAGAAATGTCGGAAGTTAGAAAAAATATTTGTAGCATACTTAAGGATATACAAAGAAGTATTGTAGAAGAGCGGGAGAAAATCATAGATCAAACAAGAGCTTCTTGTGAAGCGGAAACGATACGCAGAGTGGAAGTTGCCAAATCCAAACAGTGGTAAGTTTAATTCATTCTTTATCAATATATAATCCAATCGGGTTAGCATTAAAGGTGGATGTAAGAGCAGTAGGCGAGATTTTTGATGGAATCCCTCAAAAATTTCATGGTTAATTATAATCAATTGCCTCCATCGGTTTTTAGGCTGTGCTAATTGCACAATAACATTTTATAGCCAAAACAACCAAAAATGGGACTGTTTTTCGACTTGTTTTCGAATTTTATTCCAAAAGTATTGAGCTTATCGTGAATATTCATGGAGACAAAGTTATAGAACGTGAAATTTGCCATAAAATTCCGTGGTTTAAAATTATTATTATTATTATTTTCCTTTATTTTATTTTCTCTTTTCAATGTCAAATTATACATTAACAAATACAAATTAGAAGGCCCTGAACGTTAGATATATGGGCCATACAGGAACATTTTTCTATAGTAAAGAAGAAAGTTTAACTTAAATAAATAGTAATTACAGATATATATATTTTTTTTTAAAGGTAAGATAAGCATTTCTACTAGTCCTTAAAGAAATTAGAGAATATAAGCTGCTTCAAGTGGTTTTTGAAATAATTCAGCCGCGAGGTTTTTAGGGATGACGGTAGCTTATTATAGAGTCTCATACCCTCAGCAAGTATACTTCTTTGTCCTATCGATGTCTTCATAAAGGTTGTTGTGATGTTGTTTATGTTCGATGTGGAATTGTTGAGTCTACATTTATGTATATAGATGCATGACTGTAAAAATTCCCATTCCTGCAGCCACAGCGGATGGATTAGTAAGAAAAAAATTGAAAAAACAGCTGTTTTTAAGACGCAAAATGCTAATGCAATTTATAAAAAAAATGTAAATCATTATTTGTATCATAATACCTTATTTATTCTCGGACTGAATGCAACAAACGCGGTTACGATATCTTATTTAGTTGCTGAGTAATCTAATTGTTGATAAACATTAGTTTAAAAAAATAGACATTGTTAGAATAAAGACATATGCCATAAAAAATTGTTTAAACTTACAATAATGTTTTTACACATACTAGAAGGCTACAGCTATCATATGCAATGATTTAATCAACCATTTTTTCGGTTTAACTGACTCAGACGTTAGTTTTAAAAAGTGGTTAAAATTTTACCTTAGTAACAATTAAGATATCTGTGCGGTTTGTTATTTTAATTGAAATCTGAAAAAACTTACTTAAAGGATTTGGGAAAACACAACTTTTGGCGTTTTGAACGTTCAATTTGGACCATTTAATCCCGAGTTATTGAATCCCAAACTTGATCAACGATTCTAGGCAAACGATCAACAAGCTAACGAAAAAGAAAATACCGACATGCAGGTACACATCGCGTCATATAAAACTGGTACAACTATTATAATCCAAAATAGTGTTTTTGTAGCTGTGTAAATTGATCTTTTAAAAATTGTCAATGCTAAACCAGCTGTTATGGTATAATTTGTAGGGCACTGATGCCAGCTCAACAAAAATGTTAGTATATGTAATGATGAAATTAAATTTTGTAAAGCAATAAAACAAATTGGAAAAAAGACAAATCTATTATATCATTTATACACAAAAAGTAACTAGCTTAAATTTAGAAATAGTGTGATATTGTAATAAATACAAAAGTATTACATTTTTACAGGTTCGAATATTTTTTTAAATAAAATTTGGTTGGTTAATTCGATGACTGATTTAAAAAAAGGTGAGACAAGGATCAAACTGTTGTGGGAAAAATTGGAAATGGAAGACCAGTTTTAACTAGAATAGAGCTAAACATAGCTTTATCTGATTATTTATACGAAAATCCCTTTAATACGGCAAGACATGCAAAAGATACAGAAAACTAATGCTTCAGTAACAACAGAATCGAGAAAAATTAGAAAACCTGATTCAAACAATTGTGCCATAAAATTTCAAAAATAACTACAAAATTTCAATAGAAAAGTTTACAGTTTTAGATTTGGATACGAGATCCACGTAATT
>CAJUYH010007923.1:0-16500 GCA_910591685.1 Galerucella tenella | reverse complement strand
TAAATTCGGATTTATTGAAAATCCCACAAACCCGTCGTCGCCTTTGTCTAAAAACATTTTCGAACAAAGCAATGAAGCCTTCAAAACTGCAAGATCATTTGAATAAAATGCATCCAGATAAGAAGGACAAGAATGTAGCATATTTTAAAGACCTAGAGAAGAAGCATAATACTCAGCCAAGTGTATCAAAACTATTTTCGGCGACTGCTAAGCAAGATGACGACGGACTTCGAGCTTCGTACAATATCTCTTCGTTAATTGCTCAAAAAGGCAAACCACACAACATCGGAGAAGAGTTAATTTTGCCAGCAATAAAGGAAGTAATAACTACTGTGCTTCATAAACCGGCCGCAGATATTATCCAAAAAATTCCTTTGAGTAATAATTCTGTGCAAAGACGAATTGATGAAATGGCTGAAAACATTGAAGAATCATTGTGCAATCATCTGAGGACTAGTCAATTCTCAATTCAGCTCGATGAGACCACTTTACCAACTAATGAAGCGTTGTTGCTATCTTACGTGAGGTTTATTAGAAAATACGTGAAGAACTATTGTTTGCCAAAAATTTGGAGACAGATACAAAAGGCGAAACCATATTCAATACATTGGAAAAGTTTTGTGAAGAGAAAGAGATTCCTTTGAAAAATATTATATCAGTTGCTACGGATGGCGCACCGGCTATGACAGGGCGCCATAAAGGCTTCATAGCGTAGGTAAGTACCAACCAAATGTTGTCTATGAATAACGAAATGTATAGCAAGGACATCTGGAATTTTATTTTTTAAGTACCTAGAAACTTAAGTGAACGACTATTTCAATCACTAAAATATGTCATCAAAGCAGTCAATAAAATCCATAGCAGCTCTTTGAATGATAGATTATTTCATCAGCTTTGTGTTACTAATGACGAAGATTTCAACCGTTTGTTGCTTCATACTGAAGTTCGTTGGCTGTCAAGAGGCAATTGTCTGATTCGATTTTACAAGCTGTTTGACTCTGTGATAGAGTTCTTGGAAACTAAAGATACAGAAGTGCGCAACAAGCTCATAACATCAAAGAATGATATAGCTTACATGACAGACCTGTATAAATTGTTCAACGACATGAACCTCCAACTGCAAGGCGATGAACTAAATTTAATTAAAACAAAAAATGTCGTTGCTGCTTTCGCAGCCAAACTGCTTCTGCACAAAAAGAATATGGGCAGACGTGAGTTTCACAATTTTCCGAATTTATCAGTATCCTGCAGTAACGACGACTTGTTTGCCTACTGCCAACATTTGGAATACCTCCACATTGATTTCACCGAACGATACCAGGACATTTTAAACTTGGAAATACCAGACTGGGTGTTGGATCCGTTTTCAAATGTCAACACAGCAATGTCACCTCAGCTGGAAGAAGAACTTATAGAATTGACAACAAACGAAGAAATAAAAATCAAGTTCAAAAATGGATATCAAGAATTTTGGCTACAAAAACCGATCCCGCAATTGTACCCTGGATTGTGGTCAATTGTTCAACGATTCTTGATAGCATTCCCATCGTCATATTTGTGTGAACGTGGATTTAGTGCTGTGGCAACGCTACTTACTAAAAAGAGAAATAGTTTGCGTGTTACCGAACGTGGCGACTTGCGGCTGTTTTTGAGTAAATTGGAACCTGATATCAACAAACTTATTGAACAGCATCAGATTCAACCTTCACATTAGTTTTCATGTAAGAATTGATTATGTTTGTTTTATTTTCAATAAAAGATACTCTGTCCGAATACTATAAAGTAGCGTTTCAATAATCAGTTATAAGTACTTAGCGGTTTTTAAGTATGTTTAAAAAGGGGGGCGTTAAAAAATAATTTATTCTTAAAGTGGGCAGTAGACAAAAAAAGGTTGGGAACCCCTGGATTAGAGTCATAAGTTATAGAGTACTAGTAAACTTGTAACTGCTTCTTCGGGTGAAATCAGTTAGCTTAGAACTTTTGCCAGTAAAGTCTAGATAAAAAATAATATGATGCATGTGATAGTTGGTCACTGAGTAACATTTTGTAGAAGATCTGGTTAATTTACTGGTAATCCCAAGGAAATTTAAGAGTATTCAAATAATCTGTAGATCTGTTAGGCAACAATTGGCCCATTGTGCATCTTTCTGAGGTCCAGACTTCCTTCTAGCTCGTCATCCAGCCTACTTGTTTGAAGTAGGCGATAACGACGCCGGAAGTAAGCTCCCTCATGCTGGCGTGTGTTAGCCTTTACTCACCGAATACAGAAAACCTAAATTGAGACATTCACAAAGAATGTCTTATCTTATCTTCCTGTTCACATCCTCTACAAAGTGAAGTGTCAGACAGACCCAGTTGGTAGAGGTGTTTTCGTAGGTGGCAGTGACCGGTCAGAATACTCGTGGCTATCCGAAGGTTCTGTCTGTTAATAGTCACGTATTTTTTGGCTACTTTGCTGTCCGGATACTGAAGCAGTTTCTTGGCAAGCCTGCAACCTTCTGCATCGTCCCATCTACCCTTAAACTTTTCAAGGGAGTGTTCCTTTATTAGGTCAATCATAGCTGACGCCGACAGACCAATGAAAGTGTCAGATCCCAAGAGTTTTTGGGAAGCTGCTTTCCTGGCTAGTGAGTCGGCAATGTGATTACCTTTCGATTTACTGTGGCCCTTGATCCAGCCTAGAGTGACTTCGTTGTTGCTACAGGCTTCGATCAGGGACAGGTGACACTCCAGTACTAGGCTTGATGTGATACGTTGTCTGTTCAGGGCTAGTAGTAGTGCTTGTCTACTATCGCATGTGAATTTTTTACCAAGAGAAACACCACAGGTAATAATCTGTAGACAACTCTGAAGTAAGCTTAGATAATCCATGGGGGCCTTGTATATTTTCACATTAGCAGTCGATTTTTGGACTCCACGCTTCGTTAAACGTGGTTTTTTATAGTCTAGAATCTGTCGTGGTAAGTAAGGTTAGGTTTTTTATCAATTTTTTCTCTCCTAAGCAATAAACATTACAAATTTCGGTAAGTTATCGTCATTTAACGGTAATATTAAACTTTTATTGAATATTATGACATGATTCCTTTTGTCACTATAAAAAATATTTCAGTATAAAATATCTGTTGCAGAATGTTCGAAAAATTTCAATAAAAACAAATTCTACTTATCAAAATACTGTGACTGAGAGTGATTTCAAAATAGATTTAATATTTACCAATGATAATGACACGCTAAATAGATAAACCTTGAAACCGAACGCGGCAACGTCGCAAAACTAAACGCGTCACAAAATGTCATCTTGCCCTACATTTACTATTTAAAAATAATGAAACTATTATAGCAGGTTCAATATTTGATTTATTTATTAAAAATAGTATCCACAGATGATAATTACGTCTGTTTTATTTTATATTTTATACAAAACGAACTATCTAGTAAAGTCGACTTGACAACAGGGGGCATGTGATCGACTGATAACCCAGACAGCTTTAACCTTTTAGATAAGATAAGAGTGTTCAAGCTGGCCTGCATATCTTTGTGTTACCATGTGGTCCAAAACAATTTCAACACAATTGATGATTGGAATTTATAAATAAAATAAATGTGTACACCTTTTTTTAGAACATTTTACAAAATGTTCTATAAATACCGTTATTACAGAGAAACGTTCTACGTAATTGAAATTGAAAGATCTTCTTAACCCAATAAGACATTTGTGGGGTGGAAAAAGACAACCGACGAAATTCGTCCAAAGAAATTGAAATGAAAATGCTGAGAGCTATTATACAGTCGAAGATAAAGAAACAAAAAAATGGGAAATGAAAGAATCAGAAGAGATCAGAGACCACATTAACATAAACTTCTTGCACTTCTGGAACTCTCGTCTAGGCTGTTGAAACTGGTTAAGAGAAATTTGAAGACAGTTACCGACCTGGTGACTGGACACTGTACCCTGAGGAAGCACCTGCACAGGATGGGCAAAGTTAATGAACCTATGTGCATAAAATGTGAAGTTTACGATGAAACACCTACTCTGTTTCTGTGAGAGCTTACAAGGAGTGGAAATAACACAATCATCACAACTACTGAAGATCCCTCCAGATAAACTGGTGGCCTATATAGAAGACACGAAGCTTTGGGAATGGAAGTAGGTAGATAACCTGGTTAATGGTACAAAGATACAGTTCAAGTGCCCGGTCTGTTGAACTCAACCCAAGCGTATGAATAAATGAATGAAACTTCTTGTAGAACGTGGGGCTTAGTCTACACGTTTTTGGTATGGTGGGTAAAGAAGGGAGAAAAGATTACAGAAGGCAAGGTGATAAGACTTGTATGTCTCAGTTTTGCATGGTGCCAACAGCAGCCTTATTTGGCCTTCGTCATAATGGGAGGAGCAAGGAAGAGGTTATTTAGGCTGCAAAACAACCTGAACAACAAAACAGTAATAATTCTGAGGATTGATAAATTGATTAAGTTGCGAGAAGAAGTTTAGCGATGTTGGACCAGAATCTTGTCCTTGGGATTACAAAGAAAGTGGTTCCAACGACCAGCAATCAGCAGAATCACTACAGGTTACCTAACAAAAGACTTCCTACATAAAATCTAGTTCATCTGCAGACTTTGTGACATGAAGATCAAGACTGTAACCACATCTGGATTGAACTCTATTAAAGGCCGATATCAGTAGGAAACTGCATCAGTTCAACTCTTCGTGTTCAATACTTTAAAAAAACTAAATATCTATTAAATATTGAAACTTTTCCATGTAAATATCAAAATTATATTGAATGTTGGTAACTTTCCGTGGTAATTCATTTTGCGTAATATGCATATATGTATTTTAAATAGAAACAAAAAGTAGATAGGAAATTTATAGATCAAGTTTAAATAAATTAACCCACTTAAATTGAAGATCGTTAGAATTTAATTTTTCAGTGTGGAAGCTTAGTTTATGAAAAATAATACCTATTTAAAATTGGTATAAAAAAATGTCATAACGTTGAGTAAGGTCACAAAAAAGAAGTTAAATTAAGATGGAAATTGTGTAATATTTGGTTATTGATTTGATCTATGAAGGAAGAATAACAGTGAAGTTGAGATCAGCCTTGCAATTTGAGAGAGAGAGAAAGTTCTTTAGGAGCAAAACCTTAATTTCAATTTGTTAGACGTTTTTTATTTCTTTATCATGCTGAAGGGTAGAGAAGGTCTACGAAATGTTGAAACGCATACTTACACAAGTACGAAAAATGAGTGACATTCGCGAATGGAGGACAAACATTGTTTATCTCATCCCAATGTAGAGTGGTACCTTTATCTAAGAAACAATTACAATATGATCAAAGCAATTTCACTAAATGTACTTGTTTATCTTAAATATTATACTGATTTTAACACGTTTTCGAATGAAAAAGAATTGACGCAGTATCTTTTTTATTGCGAATTATCACTATAGGTAAGTACCAATATTTGCATTGATTATTACGTAACTCTAAAATCATTTCAAGCTACAATTAGGTACCAGCTAGCTGCAATTTCAATATACTTTATTTTTAAAAGAAACTACGCAAATGAAGTCAAAAATTTTTCTATAATATGTTTTACCATTGTTTTTATGTAGTAATAAACAAAAATTTCAAAACTTTAGAAGGAAATTAACTTGGACTGCATGGGCCAGAAACCAAAAACTTTGGAAAAATCTACTGTTCTCCAAGGTTAAAGTTAAACTCAGAAATATTTTGGAATGAAGCATACTTATGTCTATATAATGCGTCAAAATCAAAATTTCAATATTTGATTTCTACTGGCCTTTGATAAGCATCGTTTTATTTCAGTACCACGAATGTACACAAATACGGGCTTATGATCTAGTGACATATTTATGAGATATATTAACTTGGATATTCATTTGTTTATTTAAATCAAACAAATAATCCTCTCTATTCTCATGGGCAGGAGCTGTACAATACAGAAATGGATTTAGCTACAGACAGGATATCGAAAAAACGTATTACATACATGAAAATATTTTACTCGCCTATAGTGACCATGAAAGGCATAACTTAGCCTACTATAGAACCAAACAAAATTTCAATGTCAAGATATTTTATTACTCAACATATTCTCCTCTTAATTGGATACATTTATTAAAGATTTTGCTGACACACATCAATCAGCAAAGTATTACTTTTCCTGCCTAGGCAGCAAAGTGATTATACTCAATTGGAATAATTTCCTTCATATTTCATCCGAGACTTCTCCGGCAACGAATTCAACTCTATATTTTTTGCCACCTCCCTTATTTCTGGATGAGTAAGTACTTCCAGGTCGCTATCACTGTCCATTATATAATAATTTAAATATACCGATATTTTTTCGCACAACTGTCAGAAATTTCATGAATTGTGAAACTATAATTATTATGGACATTTCCATAGCAACCAACCATTCCAACAACTGCGATTTCTATCAAATTTTATTTTAATTGAACACTACAGGAAAAATAAAGAGATTGTGGGAATTGTAATAATTTGCAAATACAATATCCTCCTATATCATTATGAACAATCGGAGAAAAAATTATATGTTTAACTCGGCAGCAAAGTAGTAGATTGACTGCCGAGGCTGAATTCATAGCCCAGCGTAGCGAGGCTAGGAATTCAGCTCAGCTCAGCTCAGCTTCATAACTATTCTTCTTGCTCTGCAAACCACACCTCCACAACTTTTATTACCTCCTCGTAAGAAGAAAATTTACGACCTTTAAACTTTTTTCAGTTGAGGAAAGAGATGATAGTCGGACGGATCTAAATCTGGTGAATAAGGGGAGTGTTCTAGTAATTCAAACCCTAAATCACGAATTTTTTGCATGGCAACATGAGATTTGTGTGCAGGGGCGTTGTCCTGCAAAAACAAAACACCTTAGGATAGCTTTCCGCGTCTTTTCTCTTTTTTTTCCCGTAGAGTGGTCAGAATAGTAATCTCCGGTTATTGTTCTACCCTTATCCAAAAAATCAATCATGATTAGTCCATGGCAATCCCAAGATAATGAATCAAGAACTTTTCCAGCAGATTTTTGGACACGAAACTTCTTAGGTCTTGGAGAGGACAAAAGACATTGATCACCAAGGGTATTGAACATATCTTCGTAAATCTGCTAACCTCTTAATCCTTTTAAATACAGGTACCTGATGATGGCTCAATACTCCAATTTTTCGATTTTCACAATTTCGGTGGACATCTTTTTTCTTTCAATTTATTACGTAACTCAGGTTTACTTTTTTGATGTCCAGCTTCACACTGACACTTCTAATGAGTTATTGTTCGTTGCTATATGGTAACACAATATTTTGTTTACGCCTGGAACTGGTCTAGGCTAACTAGATATCAATACATCCTCGTATGTATCTGAGAGGCATTCTATACGAAAACCAGCCACCAAATTTATGTCTTTCCTCAATACAACAGAGAAGTATCTTTCTCCGGGTCTTCTACATACTCTATTGAGAAAAAAACGCAACTAATATGTGAAAACTAGCTCGCTCTAATCAACATAGTTCCATGCCAAATGATTCCGAGCAAAGTCCAATCTGGCTATCAATGTGGGACTGTGGGAATGTGGTAACAGTTTTTTTGCAAGACAATTCATTAGCACGAAGACTTCTTCCAACAATGCATTCTCTAACACTAACACCAACCTATCAGCTACCAATTTTTTATTGTTGCAAAATTCCAAATTAACGTTTTTACGTGGGTGTTAGTCCAACTCTGGATACGTTACGGTTCGCAATATTTGCAAATGAGCAACGGCAAAATTGAAGCCGGGACTATTTTCGTATAGCAAACTTTGTTTATTTTGATTTTGTTCGACAAACGAAATGAATGGACATTTTTTTTTCAACCGATTTCCAACTCTACGCAGCAAATTATGAAGCTACGAATAGGAAATAATGTGACCTTCACTCTCTGTGACGCATATTCTGTATTCAAATGTATTTAAATTTGAATTTTATGTAGATATATCGGGTACATCACTAATAGTAAACTTTTTAGATCCATAGTTGCCGATGTGTGTGTGTATATACAGTGAGAACCGAAACTTTTTTAATATTATAGGTTATGGGTCAATGTATCTTCCAAAAAAAAATGGTAGAAACAGTGGCACTTTTGTAGTTTTATGGTCTAACTAAAAGACCTTCGTTGTAACCCAAAAATCCTAAGCTGCCATAGTGAGACCAATCATTACTTATGGAGCCATTGCGTGAAGTAGTAGAGCTAGCCTATTGACGACGACAGAAAACCTCTCCAAAATTCAAAGACTAGCCTGTATATGCATTACAGGAGCAATGAGAACATGACCAACGGCAGCCATGGAAGTGATTCTCAATCTCACCCCTCTCCATATGGTGGTGGAAAGTGTTGCAGAGAGACAGACTAAGTAGAGAGGGAATCATTGAAAAAAAAACCACCTCCCCACTTCTTAGAAATCAGACAACTTGGGACATGCCACAAGACGGTATGATGAAAACTTTTCAAAGAAATTCGTTAACGGAATTAAAGAACAAGAAGGAATGGGATTCAAATACCATTACCAGGCTTGGAAAGAATGCCATTCAATGGTACACAGATGGCTCAAGAGCAATATAAGGAGCTGAGATAGGAGTGTTCGGGCCAGGAACCAAACACTCTGAAAGCTTGGGAAAAACCCAAGTATCTTCCAAGCGAAAATACACGCCATAAGAAAGTGCGCCCAGTTCAATATTGATAAAGGATACAAGAGACAAAGGATTATCATAATGTCGGATAGTCAAGCAGCCATTAAAGCACTGAGCTCTTGTACAATCAGTTCCAAAATGGTGTGGGAATGCCTAGACAAACTCAATGAACTAGGCGAGAACAATATAGATCTTACTATGGATTCCAAGACACACTGAAATAGAAGGAAATGAAATAGCAGATCAACTAGCAAAGAGAGGAACTGAATTACCTTTCTGGGGGCCTGAACCCTTTTGCGGAAACAGTCCCAATGTAATATTGGAAGAAATAGGTGAAGCCGAGAAAAAGAGAAGATCTGACCATTGGAAAGATCTAGTAGGGCTTATACAATCAAAGACTCTTCTGGGTGACTACAATCTATTGAGATCAAATGAATGCATACAGGGGTTCTCAAACTTTCTGACACTGCGACCCCCTTTGTAGATCTAGTATTTGGGCGACCCCCCTATTTTCAAATATAAACAAAAATGAAAAAAAAAACACTATTGGCTAAGTTTTATCCATAAAAATACTAATAACTAGTAAAAATAAATACAAATTGTTGTCACTTGAATTGAAAATAAACTCCGTTCATTATTTATTTATAATCTTTATTTATTCTGTAATTATTTATTATATATACACTGACAAAAATTGTATTTTTGAATGTCCAACTTCAACAATTTACAACAATTCACATAAACGATTAACAAAACTATATGACTATATGGAGAAAACACAAACTTCAAATAATGTCAAATTGCTCGACACAGGATTGCAGTAACAAAATTCCGCAAATATGACCAGTCGTACATACAATTCGGTTTCACTGAACTGGCAAACAAACCTCAATGTGTGGTGTGTAGTGAAGTGTTGTCAGATGAAAGCATGAAGCCTTCGAGAATGAAACAAAACTCAATCCGGACATAAAAAAATTGGTTAATTCCAAACAAGCTCATGTTTCCCATTAAATAGTATTAGGCCTTTTTCAACTTATATGTGTATTACAAATTTGTGTAGCCTATAAATTTTGGTATTAATAAAAACTACAGCTTTGACTGATTTGTTTTTTCCTCCTTATCCCGCGACCCCCCTGGACACATCACGCGACCCACAGTTTGAGAACCCCTGGCATAAGTCAAAGTAAAACTGCGCTAAGATTTTTAACAGGGATCCTAACGGAACATTATCGCCTTAATTGGCACCTGAAAAAGCTCAAAATAGTGGAGGAAGAAGAATTCAGATTTTGTGGCATGGAAGAACAAACCTCCATCCACATACTTTCCAAATGCACAGCACTTCAGAATCCTAGAGCACAGCACCTGGGAGATTACTGGATAGAAGAGGAACATTTACCTGAGTTGAAGCCTGTAGACATCCTAAAATTCCTTGGGGAAATAGGACTAAAGGAGTTACTAGTTTCTGAGACTCTCCTCAAAATCTAAGTAGAATTAAGGGAGCACAATAGATCTTTTAGGTCTCAGTGAATGTCACCCCAAAATACATACATACAGTCCTTGCAATTAAAATCAGATTGTGGTCCTCTATATATATATATATATATCGCTTCCTCCCTTCTCTCTTTAATGACATTTCCAGCTTTCATATGGGTCTTTGCAAGCGACTTTTCATCTCCTAGTACACAGAATCGCAATTTTGCAGGGCTTTGAGAAATGTTCTCTTGCTTGCCTCTGTCGTGGTAAATCATTCCATTTATTTATTCTGTTGTTTTTGCAATGCTGCAGAAAATCTCCTCCTCTTGTTCCAATTGTATACACCAAAGCCACAGACATGAAAATCTTGAGCAACTAAAATTAACATGACGGAAGCCTACTGAAGATCAAAAAGTTGTTATAGATAGGAATAGAAATGGTCTGCGCTCAATGAAGATATTATTTTATCTTAACCTACAACTTTTTCCAAGAACTTGTTGCCTTGTAATCCAAAAATTGTAGGTTAGAACAATACAAAAGTTGATGAAATCTGTTATTTTATCTTTTTTATCATCTAGTTATACGATAAATATTGCCACTTATTTTTGTTTTTACAATCAAAACGTTCAGCACATTTTCCTTTTCCATTAAATACAGATTATATCGAACAAAATACGCGATTGAAAAGATTCGGTGTACGAAATAAGAAACAGAAATAATATTGAAGGCGGTTCAAAAATACCGTTTCGCATAAACTTCGTCGCAGAACGCATTCATACAACCGACCAAACACACACACACGTACACAATACAAATACGAGAAAATACATTATTAGCACAGATACTCGAGAGTTGATGTTTACAAACAAAACAGGCGAAATGGGTTCGCTTTTGCTTTTAATGTTTTGTAAGTGTATATAGAGAAATAAATGAACGACCTCTAGAGTAAGAAATTCAAGGTCACAGTAGAAAAACTCGCGTACGGTATTTCGTATAGGCGAGAGTGCGCGATGCGGAAGAAAGATCGGTTAGGTTTTTGTTTCGATGACCCCAATGAAGAACAGGTTGACGTGTTTTTTAATTATTAGATGGTTGCTAAAATCAGAGTAATAATTTTGTACCAAGTGAACTTGCTTTAATCTTGGGCAACTTCAAGTGCCATTAGGGGTAGGATCGACTATTTTGAGAAATGTCAACACGTTCATAGTTTATAGAATGCAGCTTAGCAATTCTGAGGCTCGGTTTCAGTTGCAAGCGTGGACAAAGAGCAATGCACTTACAGTCAGTGAGGCACTTGAACTGAATCTTTGTACCTTACCACTGAATACTATAACAATCGGAAGGGTCTCTCTCCGTCGGCTCTTTTGATCTATGTCAGACAGAAATTTAAATGACACTTCCCAACGACATGAACACAAACAACAATCTAGGCGTGATCTGGGCAACGTCGAAATGTGATCCTATTTTTGACAGGCTGTCACTGCGCACAAAAGCTGCGCGTACTTTTTGTTCTATGGCAAGAGCCTGTTTCAATTGTTATAGTATTCCGTGCCATTACCCATGTTATCTACCTACTTCCATTCCAGAAGCTTCGTGTCTTCTATATAGGCCACCAGTTTATCTAGAGTGATCTTCAGTAGTTGTAATGGTTGTGGTATTTCCACTTCAGAGTGCTTCCGTCTGAGTCCTTTAAGTTCTCGCAAAAGCAGAGTATGTGAGTAGGTATTTCATTGTAGCAAACAGTCTATATATTCCAATAAGTCCGGTCACTCCTTTGTTCGTCGGAAAACGCCGGCATTTTTTGCGGGGAGTCGTAAATCATGTGCGACACCTGTCATTTGGTAGTATACGAGGTGACGGACGGTGAATTCATTTGTGAAGGAATTTACCGGGTGCAATTAGAAAATATGTTGACTTTATTCTTGTTTTGAAAAATATTGGCAATTTATATAAATTATATGACAAAAATAGCTACCATTATTGCTAAGTAACTTTTTAGAAATTTTGTTTTAACCGAGGAATGGAATGAAAGAAATCATAAACATAGACTTCAATAACGTATATCCGAGCGTATATCTGATAATACTTAATAACTAATACAGAATGATCAGCGAATGAGCATTTGTGTTGATATAATCATTATAAAAGAAATAACACAGTTTAACATCTACTTGGGACAAAACGAATACAAATGAACAATTATTTAGGTCAAGTCCATTTGGAGTGTACTCTGTAGCGTTGTATGGAATAAATAAATAAAAATAATGAAGCATTAACAAACAAATAAGTATTATCTACATTCTTAAAAATTAATAAATACTTGAATAGTTATAAATTTTTCAAGATTTTCAATTTAGGATTTTCTTTATTCTTTCTAAAGGTCCTTAGTGGATAATTTGCAAATTTCAGTGTATAATAGATTCGCACCCTTGTATATAAGGACAGAAGGTATACCCATGGGAAGTTTGGGCAAGGATGCGAAAATGCGATAGTAGACAACTTGGTCTTCAAGTTCATTCCTATTCCTACATCATCCTGCACACATGAATCATTGAAATTTTCAGTGAATATATTTTCTAAAGAAATCAGATATTCACTGAAAATTTTTGGAGGAACTGTCAATCCTCCAAACCGTCTCTGCTTACTAACTTCATAGACTTTTTTTTCGCAGAATGATGTGGATTGGTCACAACCTTCCTTATTGCAAAAGTTTAGGCAGATATCGCATTTGTGTTTAACAAAATACTTTTGCAAAAAATATCCACCCCCATAAACCAGGGCATTTCCTTCTTCTGTGGACAAATCCTGATAGTCTTTCATTTTTATGTCCAATATTGGCTGACCATTTTTTTTCTTGGCCGTCGTAAACAATGATCCTCCCTTTTTCAATAAATCTGGCGTTATTGTCTGTAGATCAGGATCCATAGGAAGACGAAAAAATGATAATTGTTTATTAATTGCAGTATTTTTACTACACGAATCCACGAAACAATAATTTCCATAAGAAGACATCGCACACAATCAAAAACACAGCAGATAACGTTCGCACAAATTAAAATTCAAGATCACTTTCTTGTGCGCACCCGATACAACGCTCTGCTACACCACCGTGTAAGTCAAACAGAACTGAAAAATCAATAAATCCCACATCAGATGTGGGTTTTGCCGGTGAGACGGTGGGTGTCGGCAGAGTCGTCGAGAGAGTGGCCGGACTTATTGGAATATATAGACTTTGATCGTAGAGTTCACATTTTCTGCACATAGGTTCACTAACTTTTCCCATCCTGTGCAGATGCTTCCTTCCTTATCAGTGAGGATATGTTTCACATTTATATCTACCAATAAGTTTAGTTCGTGGTTGATTATTATTTTACTGCAAGGAGTTAATGGTTTGGAATGAAGAAGCTGAGGTGACGTTGAGCAGCAAGACTGGAACGTAAAGCAGTCAAACGTTACTATTTCAACTGAATGCTGAGAAATTTAAAAAAAAAAAATATCTCCACATGCTTCATCCTTTTGGCAGTCCTTCAAGTCACGTACTCGCGTCTTGTATTGTGATTTAGTGGAAATGTATTTATTATTATCTTGAATTTATTGTAGCATTGATACACGACTGAAATTTACACAGAAACTGGTCAAGTTGGAAAACATTTTGAAATCTAGATTTAATGATACGATTAAATCCTGGTTAATATACTGAAATCAGTAGGTTTTTTTTTGATCGATTTAAAAGATAAAAATTATAATCTTATCGTAAATAGAAAAAGTCTCACCTTGACTTCACCTTAAAAGAACTACCAATATATAAACAATCTCACTGTGATTATATCAATGGAATATTTGTTTATTTATATACACTGGAAAATATTATCAGCAATACACAAATTTTGGATTTTTGGGGAATCGGGAAATGGAGATAAAATTCACACGTAACCATGATTTGGAGTATTGAGGAGATAAGGATTAATGACAAAGAAGATGGAGAAGAAGGAAATTGAATAAAAATTACTACTTTTAAGATTTACTTCAAGTATCTATTATAGTCTTATCATGCGGGTCATACAAAAACATGCCGACCGTTTTGTTTTCTTTTATTGCGTTTAATCATAACTTCCAAATAAAATCCGTAAGATGAATAAGACAGACTTATGCAATTTAGACGGGAGAAAAAAGGATATGTATCTATTTTTCAGCGATTCTAAAAAGTCTTTCACCAGCGAAGTTTCTCGTTCACTGAAAATAGTGCTGCAAAAAAAGTAAAGATTACAGTTTTCTCTAATTTTACAAAAAAAAATAGGTGTTATATACTAATGGAACTAACGCAGTAATCTTCGCTTATGTTTTTTCTGCCGATTAAAAAAAAAGTTGAAAATATCTTGCTTAGTTCCGGAGATATCGCGAGGTATGTGTGAAAAAGTAATGAAACATAATTTTGACAGATTTTTGACAAATTTCGCAATAAAAAGTGTTGGCCCTATTAAAAAATGTTGTAATTGCCGATTTAAGATGGCCAGGGACCTACTCTATCATTTTGTGAAGACCACATGTGGTTGTACCTTCAAAACCTTGAAACCTTTTTGCCCCTTTTTCAGTGCACTATGTGTCTTATGATTTGATACATATGGTTAGTGACCTTGGAACCCGCACGATAAGAGCGCTTTTGACTATAGTGTTTTTTTAAGTTATATTTCCTTGCTCTTTTTGAAAAAATTCTTAATAAAAATTTTGAACATGCACAGTTTAAGGAGCGACCAGTTTCTTTTAGAATCTCGTTTTGAATTAAAGTAAATATTTATTCAAAGAAAGAAAGTTTCAACTAGTAGATTACTATTATGGATACATTAAATGCTCATTAGCAATTTGCAATTATTTGCAGTACTGAGTTGTCCCCATTAAAATATATGCTGGTGTCACGTGACCGGAAATGAGAGGTTAAACGGAATCAGTGTCTATTGCTTATAGCTGTCAAATATTATACTTGTCATATGAACGGTTTTTGAGACATTAGGCTGGTTGCATAGCCACGGGGGCCGTTTGATAAATATCACCAATTGAGTTCGTTCGGAAGACTTGGTAATATGGTTTACCCACCGTTAATAAATTTGGAAAATATCGCAACTAAAGTTTTTAATACAAAGTAGTTTAGTATATGAAAATATGACGGATATTTTTTTTCTCTATAAGCTTAATATAAAATCGTTTAACCTTATGCGTATCTTTAAAAATTTTCATTAAATCTCGTATGAGAAAATGTTTAAAATAACAAAAATAAACCGCCATCTCATAACCTAACCTGCAGTAATAATATAAGCTCCGGAAAAACCAATATTCGAAATGCAAGAAAAGAGAACGCCTTCATATCAAGGATGACATATTGGTGTAATTCGCATAAGAAGGGTGACATGACTTTGGCATTCATGAGGAAAATAACAAATTTCTAGCGGACCCAAATGAATCCTAAAGTGATGAGATGGAGATATCTATATTGGTCTCGGGTACATAGAACGAAAACAAAAAAATTCAACGCTGTTACGGTTTCAATTTCGATAAAAAGAATATTGCGGTGTTGCCTTTTAAGTAAACAAAAGTAATCTACAGTCATACATTTTTATGAACATTTTTTTCATAATTAATACAGTCAAAGTAGATAGCAGCAAATTAAGGAGAGTGTGCGACAATACAATGGGGGTGGGGGCACCCCTTAGTGGGGGACAAAAAGGTACCATAACCTATTGAAAAATTTCCGGTTTTTGAAATGGAAAGTTCTGTTTGTTTTTCATGAGATATTGGACATGGTAGAAGGACCTTGTGAAAATACTGCTGTGCCTGATAATGGCTACAGATCTCTTCACATAAACGAGGCCAAATTATTATTAAATTTGTAAATCAAGACACTTTTCGTTTGTTATTTTTCCAGTTTTGTATAAAAAAACCCTCTACAACAAATTAATAGTTAACCCAGCAATTTTCTTATCTATACAGTATGCATTCTTGGTAAGGAATTTAATCTTAATGTGCGGAAATGACCATCGCAACGTGTTTGCTTTTTATTGGGTCAGAAATAGGTATAATTTTACACACTGTCATTCAAAAATTATACCTACAAAATATAAAACGACAGCAAAATAATGCTTCAAGATATCGATATGATACGTCAGCAATTTTAAGAGATTATAATTTTAATATACATTATTATGCTTGATGTGTATATTTAAATCCACACGCAGTTTTGTACACACTGAAAAAAAAACAGTAGTCGCTTGGTACCAGATCTGGATAATATAATGGATTCGAAATTTAACCATTGAAATTATTATTT
>CAJUYH010007922.1:0-16501 GCA_910591685.1 Galerucella tenella | reverse complement strand
AAAATGATGTGTGGACTAAGGGGTCTCGCACATTTACTTTTCGAAATACAGGGTGTTGAAATTTTAATTCAATAACTTTAAAATGGATTGATATTTTGATAGAAATAGTAGTTTGTGCAACTAGTGTGGATATGGACAATCTACACGAGTCGAACAGCATATATTTTCTACGACCCACTTGAGAAAAAATCTAGAAAATAAAAATTTCTATAAACTGTAAAATAACTTCAAATTAAAAATTTAACAATCCAATTTCGTAAACGTACAGAATTTGTATAATGCTACGGTTTCCCTTTTCAAATATACGATGCTGTTATAAGTAGATATTGCCAGTCGGACTCCCTCATGAAGGGTAGCGTACCATTATTCAAAATAATGAATATTCTGCTAAATATTTCAAACGTCTACCTGTTGTCGTTATTGATATCAAGCAGAGTAATTATTTAAAAATAGAATTAACAATTAAAAAAAACTTCTTCACGGGGAATCATACCCGGGTCTACCGCGTGAGAGTCTGGTTTGCTTACCTCTCGACCACCGAGGAATATGCAAATTGTTTATCTATAACGTCAGATGTACTAAATTATTTAATAAAATCTGAGGTCCCCTTAAATACCCATTTTATTCTGTTCTAAGTATTTGTTGTTAATTTGTACGGATTATTTCATACAATATTTTGGCATTTTCGCAACTCGTGCGCGAAAGTATAACTTTACGCACTTGTATCATAAATAACTATTGTGCCAATCAACTTAATGATAAGATTTTTATTTTTATTTATAATTAATACCACTGTATATTTTTGTTAAATGAAGTTTCATCCAGAGTGAAATAAATTCTTATATTAATATGTGTATTTATTTATTGATTCAAAAAATTTTTGCTTAAAAGGAACTAAAATTCCTACCGTGTGTCCCGCGACACGTTCAACTTTTTTTCACTAAAGCTTGCATTTGAGTCTCCTATTAATTATTTTATTACAAGTCCGATAGCTAGGACCCTGCTCCATTTTCAAGTCTATTTATCGTTCGTCATTGGTATAAGAGCTTTCTAAGGAGACCCAAAAGGGTTCCACAGAGCCTGACTGGACACCGATCTAAAGTGACAGAAGAAAGAATACGCCAATGGTTCGATGAGGTAAATAATTATTTAAAAGAAAATCAAAACAATGTAATCGAACCAAATAGAGTTTTTATCTGCGACGAAACGGCCGTTTTCTTGTACTCCAAAGGAGAAAAAGTTCTAACTAAAAAGGGTGATAAAACTGTATACAGCATGTCAAATAATACCGGAAAAGGAGCAATTACTGTTATTTTTATGTTCAATGCTGTTAGGGAACTGCCACCACCGCTTATTATAATATATTCTTATAAGAGAATTCCAAAGGAGGTCATTAATAATGTTCCAAAATCGTTGGCAAGTCAGATAATGGCTAGATGACAGAACGCTCATTTTTTGAATACATAGCAAACGTTTTTATTGTAGTTTAAACAGTTTAAAATTGATGTTTTGTTTCTTTTCTTATTGTATTTCAAATCAATTGGAATTTATGTATTGCTTTATTATCCCACATATGCCGATAATAGGGACATATCCCGTCCGATAAGTAGAAAGTAGAGCTTCACTTTGTTAGAGCGTCCGATGACTGGCACAAATGTACCCTTTTTTAATAAATTATTATCGAAGGAGATAATATATTATGATAGGCAAAGAAATATAGGAACCTGAAATGCAATCCGTGTCAGTGATTTTCCAGAGTTAAAGTTCGACTTCGTTCCTAAGCGTCCGATAGTTGGGCCATTTATCTTAATGTCCATTGTTTTTATTGGAATGAATGCGATGCAAAACGCGGTTGCATTGAAAGTGGAACCTCCATATTAAAATATTTTGAATTATTGTCCACTGATAAAAGCTCACCAGAAGAAGAAATGGAAATAACGTTTTACTCAGATAATTGCTTTGTGCAAAACAAAAATAAAGTTATTGCAACCATGTATTTAAATGCAGTAAGCCACTATAATATTAAATTAATCAAACATAAACTTTTAATTAAGGGCCACAGCTAAAATGAGGGTGACAATGTGCACAGCCTAATTGAGAAGGAAGTCAAAAATATTTGAAATCTGGCCCTATATATTCACCACACCAGTATTATCACCATAATAAAAAATGCCGAAAAATCATCTCCGCCATTTATAGTCCACCAGCTTACCTTTGAGTCATTTATGCATT
Organism: Galerucella tenella; assembly: GCA_910591685.1. NCBI lineage: Eukaryota > Metazoa > Arthropoda > Insecta > Coleoptera > Chrysomelidae > Galerucella > Galerucella tenella. The sequence continues at coordinate 14,269 of CAJUYH010007922.1, read as the reverse complement.
TAAAAAAACTTCAAGAAGAATGGGGATACAATTACAATATAGATACCACAGTAAATACAGTTTTATGGAATTACATTAAAGTCATGATGTTTAAAAAAGAAAATCCTTTTAGTTTGTATTATAAAACGTCTTACACACAAGACAATTTTCGTGAAACAAAAGAAAAAAATGCTTGCATTACAAGAAATAATGATCCGAAGCGCATATCAGAATAAAATGGAACTTAGCGAGAATAAAAAGAAAGACCTTAAGGAGCTTTTGTCAAAAAATCTTATTCCTAGCTATTATGCAGTTTTTTACAACTCTTTCCTAAAGTAAATAATGTTTGTTATGTCAATGTAAGTGAAATACTGATAAATAAATAATGTATTTTTGAAATAACTTGTTTCAATTAATGAAATTATTTTTTTTAATGAAAATAAACAGAAGTATTTCGATCCAGAAAATACACGTTTAAGTAGAGTTCCTGTGGGTTTCTTCTCATGTAGGCATACCATCGAATTAAAAAGTCGATGAAATTGCATGACATTCTGTAAACAGCGAAAATCTACCATTTTTTGAAAAAATTCCAGTTTCCGATTTCAAACCAGTTATAAAGGATTTTGTATGGAATATCTGGCAAAAAAGATGGGAAGAAACCAATTCACTACTTAAAGGAATCATGCCATTGGTAAAATCCAGATTGACACTTCCACAGAACAGAAAAGACCAGGTTGTTTTAAACAGGTTAAGAATAGGACATTCAGCCATCACACACCAGCATTTATTCAATAAAGAACCACCAAAGCAGTGTTTAATATGTGATGTGCCTCTAACCATAAAACATATACTGTTGGATTGTGCAAGTTTTAGTGTTCGAAGAACAGTTAACAACATCCCACCCAATATGAAACGCGCGTTACATGGAAACTGTGAAAAAGTACTCAAATTTCTGAAAGACTCCAATCTCTATTTTAAAATATAAGAACTATTGTATGTTTTTTCATGTAGTCACACTTTGTCCCCGCTCATAACCCTAGATATTGATGCGGTAAAATAGAGAAAAAAACAAAAAAAAAGAAGTTTTTCGAAATAGTTTGTATGTTTTTAATAAAAAATACAAACATAGAACATTTTGAGCATTCGTTTTAATGTATTAAAATCAAATACATCAGGTATTTTATGTATGTGTTTCCAAAACAAATCGTGAAACAAGAGAGATGCGCTGAAAAAGTGTAATTATTGAAATATATACTTTTCCTTGAAACTTTATTGGAATAACAATAGTATCTATATATTATACGACAAGGTGCAAGGCTTGTAAATGTCTTCACCACCATGGTGTATATACAATTGTTTCCACTACTAGCCAAATTTGAGACAAAAATTAAAAATTAATAACTGTAAAAATAAAGATTTCACCCTGTATAATTCATAATTGACCATACATTATTCGGTTTGTTGGAATCGGTTCATTAAGAGGATTTCAAAAATATGCAAATATACAGGGTGTTTTATTAAAAAAAACAACACCGACTATGGCATACTTGTGTGAATAACCCTGTACATTTACATTTATGTTTACATAACGCACAACTCAATTCAAAAGTTGACGTGTCTCGGCATTTTTTATAATTTTCTAAAATAATGACATAATAGTTATTTATGTAACTAGTGTGTAAAGTAGCCTTTTTTTGACGAATGTGAATATTGCGACAATCACATGAGTCGAAAAAAAGGTCTTTACACACGAATTGCATACAATATTTTTTCTACTAGCGAATATTTAATTAAAATACAAAAGTTTAATAGTAATTTTCTTTACGCACTAGTGCGTAAAGTAATTAAAATTTTTCTTTAGAAAAGTCTTTTTATAATAATCTAAAATAACATCATAGTTTTCTAAAAATATTCAATTCCTAAATATAAAATACAATTGCTTACTCTAGGTAGGTATAGTCCGAAGATCTCAATTTAAATTTTAAATGTCAGATTCAATTCACAAAGAAATGTCAGTCACTCACCGCCAACTTATACCTATTTACCGTATTATTTCCAGTAGGTACTCAATAATTATTTAACAATAATTATTAGGTTACTTTTCCGAATTCTATAGGTTTCTATCTCCAATTTATGAAAAAAACTTAGATTTAACATCCGTTTATTATACCTATATTTTTATAAGACTAGATATCTATAACTACATACATATTGGAATTTTTTCTTTACGCACTAGTGCGTAAAGTAAAACTCTTTACGCACTAGTGCGTAAAATAAAGTTTTACGCACTCGAAAATGTGTCTAAAGTACGTACTTTACACACGGTAGTAGAAAAAGAATTTTATTTCATAAGTGGTTTCCACACTGTATGTACAATTTGTATAATGCTACGGTTTCCGTTTTTGAATATGCGATGCTGTTATAAGTAGATGTTGCCAGTCGGACTCCCGTACCATTATCTATAATAATGAATATTCTGCTAAATATTTCAAGCGTCTACCTGATGTCGTTATCAATATCGAGCAGAATAATTATTTAAAAATAAAGTAAACAATTAAAAAATTTTCCTTCGCGGGGATTGAAACTTAGTCTATCGTGAGTCTATCTAGCGTGAGAGTCTGGCATGCTTACCACTCGACCACAGAGGTATATTATTGAAAATGATTAGTTATAACGTTAGATGTAGGTATTATACATAATTTTATAAAATCTGACGTCCGTCTGACATCATCTAAATACCCATTTTATTCTGTTTTCAGTAATTGTTGTTAATTTGTACGGACTTTTTTATTTAAGTTCATTTTTGTAAATGAATATTCTTGATCCAGTGCTTCTAGGAGAGACTTTTTTTGACAAGTTATTTTCACGTTTCTTTTAAATTGGAAAAAATATGAGTGACTGGTACTAATCGCGAATGCCGATTGGTGGATTTCATATACGTTCTAGGATGTATATGAAATCATATCCGTTCAGTTGACCGATATGGCCAACGTTTCCATCAGGTAAACTGTGCAGAAAATGGATAATACACATGTGGGTGTAGAAAAACTAATAATACCGTCAAATTCTGACGTTTATTAAAAATGAGTCGATTTGGATTTTTTTTTTTTTTTTTTATTACGTAATTTCCATTGTACCAATTTGTACCTAAATTATTAAAATGTTTATATTTACTCAACAAATAATCGTATCAAATACAGTACGTACTTTAAAATAAATACGGTTATACACCTCAAACTTCCTGCATTATTACAAATCGTGTCAGTTTGACAGAATAATGTATTTAAACTGTCGAACTCAATTTTTTCTGTTCTTTCGGAATAAACTATTGATTTATAAAAATCTTGATAAAATTTTTTTTTCTTAACCCGAACCTGGATTATAACTGTTTTTTTCACATGATGAGATTTTAATGCTTATGTAACTTACACATATCAAAAATGAAAAAAATCTATAGGGTGGTTCTAAAGTTATTACGTACGAAAATTTCAATGATACATTCAAATAACTTTGACATTAAAAGTCAAGCAGTAAAACGGGATGTGCACTTCGAAAAATATTTTGGTACCCCTCTATTTTTTCTGTTCTCTTCGAATAATCTATTGGATTTGAAGAATTCTGATATACAGGGTGTTGTTTCGGAGATTATCGAGTTTTGCAAATTTTTCTCAAACCAGACCTGGATTATAATTATTTTTATTACACTATCTTATTGTGTTATCAATGCAATAGATCATTACCAAAAATGAAAGGAATATATAGGGTGGTTCTAAAGTTATGGCCTTCAAAAGGATTGGACTAAATGGATAAAACACCCTGTATCTCTGTTAATAATTATGTTAGACCAATTAACCAAAGCTATTTGGAACCACCAAAGTGTCCTCTACTTGCAGTTAAACTATGGTGTTTTGACTATGAAATACCCTATTAAACTGTCTCCAAATTTTATGTATCCAAAATTTTAAGATTGAAAACCCAACAGGGGAAATATCCATATTATCTTGTTGAATTGGGTATAGTTAACACGGCTGCTTGTAGTTGTAATAATGTAACTATTACAGGTATCAACCATATAATATTGAATTACATTAATTATAAAAAATGAACAGAAAATATTCTTAAATCCTTAAAAAATTGAGCATACAGTTCACCGTGAATTTACCGCATTTTATTGGTGCTGAATAATAATAGTATTTTATGCAACGATCATGTAATGATAGCCATTAAGACACGAGCATGTTGTAGGATACGAAACGAGCCACATGCGAGAGTATTAATGGCCATTACATGGAAGTTGCATACAATATTTTTTCTACTCCGATTAATAAGAATTATTTGATTAATAATTACCGTTTATTATAAAAAACAAGAACAATGAAAGGAACTTCAACAAATAAATTTAAAACTTTTGAACATAATAATATTAATTCTTTAATCTTCTCTGTGCATGTATAAATTATTTATTTAAATGTAGTTACTTTTGAAAATCAAAATTATTTGACAGCTGTCAAATTAAGTGTCACTTAATAGGTCTGTTGTAGCACTGTGTAGCACTGAGCTATAAAATTTAGAAAAATTCAGGTCTATCTGTGAAAAAATGCGTGTAAAATTGCTAAATTTGGGACTATCTATGTATATAGTGCATTTGTATACTGCAAGAAGCATAAAAACATAATTAAAATAAATAAAATCGTATAGCTCAGTGCTACACTTTTATTGCAGGGAACAGACCTAATATAATTAATTTCAGAAATGTCAACCAGGTATCCATGGCTATATTAAATATTGTGCGAATGTCGCATTCCTATTGGCTTAAAAATCTGAATCATAATGAATATCATTATGATACAGATGTTAGTCTTTTAATAAGTATATTATAAAACAGGAGTAGAAAAAATGGTGGAGTTCTTTAGATAAACGAATCTTGATCTGTAATGGTATCGAATTATAGATTCAAGGAACACCTAATGAAACAATATGAATAAATATGAAAAAATATGTGGCTGAAGGATTTATTTTCAAGCCAGCTTCCCTCCACAAAATAAACAGCCACAGCTGTTTTATCTACCTATCTCTTCCGCATTCCGTATATGTGTTTTATATGTGTAATTTATTCTAATTATATTATACCTCTGTAGATCAATTTTTTTTATTATCATGGCATTATTGTGTTTAAATACGCATATCACAATATTTTTATTTCATTGGTTGATAGAAAAAACTACAATCTACAAGCGATAAACAATAATCAAAACTATTAAAAAAATATTTTCCAATTTTTATGACTTGGTCAACAATCTAATTATTATTCTCGACCAAATAGCTATTATTAACATCTTTGGAAATACCTATTAAGTTAATTCTTTGAATAATTCCAAATAGTTTAGTCGATAGTAATACTTAAAATTGGAGAAACGAATGAAGGAAGAGGTCATCATAATTTTTACTTATAACCAAAACTGTAATAAATATGATTTTCAATTACGGAGAGGTTTCTTGATAAAAAATAACGGAAAATATATGAATCTGGAACAAAATCACGAAATATTTATATAAATGGAATATTATGTAAACGGGATTTACATGACAAAGTAGTGTGATTTATATTTTCGTGATTGAAAATGGCTAATAATATGTCAATATAATTATTGAATGAAATAAAAAAATCTAAAAAACATACACTCATAGAGAAAAACTCGCAATCACCACTATACGGTACAATGAAATTACAGAAACAAAATAACCTATTAGACCAGCAGTATCTAACATCAATGTACCAAAGCACAAAATAGCCAGAAAGCTTGTTAATGAAACTATGATTTTCCCTCGAAACATTGTGTAATAGTATGTTACATACCGAGGTGGGAAGTGTTACATTACTGTCGAGAGAGTTAGTTAACTGCGCCGAAGTGAACTAATATCTCGAGACAGTGATGTAACTTTCCACCGAGGTTTGTATGCTATTTTATTTATCTCTCTTCTAAACAAAAATTCGGAAAAAAGCAAATTTTTCATTATTTTTCTCTAACGTCAACAATAAAATTACAAAGACAACCATAGAATGATGATGACAACTAACAACAAATAACTTATTTTCCCAATAGTAAGTAGGCGGGTGTTTAATAAACACTTTAAATTTGTCAGCTCTTGTCAGTGTCCGGACCGTGTAATTTAATTTTTTTATAAAATGTCGGATATAGAGCTGGAGTGCACACCGCCAGACATAATAGTGGAGTCAATGAATACATAAAACAGGCAATCTTCGGAAGTCCTCAAGAATAGCTCCGATTTTGATTTATTTTTTTTTATATTCTTTAAAATCAGAAACCTCTTGGAGTGGGGACGGAACTATTTATCTTGTTTAAACAATATCTGTGATATTTATGCACAAAAAAAATTTTTACTATAGGTACAATATCCATTAAAAACTTGGAAATATATTAATGAATGTTATAAACAATTATCTATAGGTTTGTTCTGTGTAGTAATCACATGGAATTAATTTGTGGACCAAAATATAAATTTTTTATCGACCATAGAAAATTCATTATTTTATATACAAAAAAAGTACATTTAATTTTCATTCTCATTTCGCGTTTCGGAGACTTCTTCATTTTCTTCAAGTGGTAGGTGGTTACTGCAGTCATTTCCACTGCAAACTATGCAGGCTGGTGAGCAATGAAGACCACTTTTTCTGCACCCACACGCTGAACCGCATCCTGCTTTGCAAGAGCAAAATTTTAAAACGTTGTCAGGTGCTGCTGGTTGTGTCATTTTGATTGGTTTTAAATAATTCTCTTTTCGCCAACCCCATTCTTCAGGTGGTATGGATGAATTATTTTTCCATTGCTGAACTTGTAAGTAGACTCTTTTAATATGTTGTTTTGCTGCATCTTCTGTCGGAGGTAAGGAATAAAGTTGTACGCTTTTATTTTTTGAAGCTAATGTTATGAAACGTTTATATCGCAGTGCATTCAAGCATTTGGCAGTTTTAGCACCATACATTGCTAGAATACAATCAATACCATCATTAAAATACACTTCTTCATTTTGCTTTTCAACAATAAAATTTTCATCTGCTGTAAGTAATTTTTGATTATCATCCAAAAATTTGATAAAACCATTTTTTCCTTTGTTGAAAGCGGATGTGGTATCACATCCAGTGAATGTATGAATAAAAAACAGATGGGTTGTTTTAATATTTGGATATTTCTCTAATATTGTTTTTGTTGAGTAAAATCGTTGCAAGATATTATTTTTTAGTGGTTTAAAAAAAAACATTTCTTTATCATCAGGTGCTAAAGCCATCAATAAAAATAACACATCAATATCTTCAGCTACAACAACTACTTGAAGAGAGGAACAATCTATAGCAGATTGCACAATTAATCGATCAGCATCACTTTCGGCTTGACTCCACTCAATATTATTTTCGCCTAGTTTTTTGCAGAGAAGATTAATAAACCTATTTTTATTTTTGCTAATACCTAAAAGTTTCTCTTTCGTTGTGTTTAAAGGCATATCTTCTTCGAATAAATAATCAATGGAAGTATTGCCGATATATCTACGATTTCTCTCAGACTCTTTAGTTCCATCATTACTATATCCATCAAATACAAGTTTAACATCAGTGCCATAATTATTACGTAAATATCTAATTCACTGTTGACAAATATCTGCAAATTTTTTATTTTTCTCCCATTTTAATCTATGAAGTAGCATACCACCATCAATAACATAGAAAAATTTAGTAACATCACTAACATCCGTTTGGCATTGTACAAAGGCATCATATAACGTTGATTTGGTTGTTTTCCTCATTCCAGCGTTATTAAACAGTGGAAGAGGATAGGGAGCCAGCTCGTGGTCAAAATATTTGCGAAGTTCATCATTACTTTTTCTTAAAAAGCATAAACGTTGGAAAATCAAATTTGGATCTATAGCGATTGCAGTTTTATTAACTTTGATTTTACTGCTCATGATCAATAAAGATTTAACTGTATCTTTCGTGGTCATTTTCATATCTTTGAAGTTAAAACCTCTGATTTTATTTCTTGATTTAATTCCAATATCAAATGCTTTATAACAATTAATAGTTTCGTTACCTACAATTCCTGTGGAAATTGCCATGACTTTCACGTTTTTTTTTAATATTAAATTATTGTTAAGAACTTTTTTGTAACAACTATTTGTTACAATGAGATTAATATATGGAGATTTAGAAAAAAAATAGAGACCAAAGTGATTTTTTATATAAATATCGTTGATATTGTTTAAAACAATATAAATAGTTCCGTCCCCGCTCTAAGAGGTTTCTGATTTTAAATAATATAAAAAAAACAGAATTAAAAAAAAAATCATCAAAGTCGGAGCTGTTCTTGATTGACGCGACTATAAAGGAAGCAGCGGAGAAAGCTGAAGAAAATCTTATGCCCCGTAGACCGAGGTATGATAAAGCATATAATACGTACAGAGATTGGTGCGCCAAAAAAAGGGGTCACAAAAGCTGTATCGGAAAACATCGTTCTTGCCTGCTTAAGTGAAATGGCTAAGACTAAGAAATGGTCAACCTTATGGTCTACGTATTCCATGATAAAAACAAGCTTAATTATCAAAGGTAATACCACGAGTGCTTCAAATTTTATCGATAACTTTTTCTCTTCCACGAAAACTTGTTTATTTGGCAAAAATATGGAAACAAACCGATTGATAAAATCACGAGTCCGTTAGGACGAGGGATTTTATCTAGATTCGGTTTGTTTGAATGTTTTTGCCTCAAATAAACAAGTTTGCGCGATGAAAATAAAAAATTATGTGATACAATTTGAAGAGCGAGTTGTATTTGGGAAGATTATTTTTTTCAACAATTTAAAATTTTGTATTGCTGAATGTTCAATATTCTCTTGGGTGATGACACTGAATCGGTTTGTGTTCATTTTTCAATAAACTTTTTAGTTGTCAATAATGACAAAGGCAAAGTAAAATTTTGACGTTTCAATGTAAACAAGGTATTATCGATGAGGAAGCAGAATTATCAGTATAATACCGAATGATTGGCTAGAATAATGTATTGCTATTGGTTAAAACCACCGAAATGTCAGATTTTGACAAGTGAAAAAAATAATCAGAGACAAAGTTGGCATATCAAAATATGGAAAATTAATGGCTTTTTTAAAAAGGCAAAATGCCAATTATAAACCGAAGGAATCAAATACCTTTACCCAAGAAAATGTTGATACTTTCTTAGATGAAGCACCAGAAGAATTTCTTGTTCTGAAGGTTATTATTCTAACACTAATAAAATAGTTATTTTTATTAATATTTTTCAACATTTTAGGTTGGTTTGGTAATTGGCCTTCCAGTAGCCTGCAGAAGGTATGAACTTTCTAAGATGAAAATCCAAGATATTGATATTTTGGAAGAAAAGATCAGCATCATCATTCCTCACACAAAAATATATCAAGCACGATCGTTTCTGATATTAAACACTAAATGGGCTGAAATTGTAAAGAAATATATGGAACTCCGTTCACGAATTCAAAATGAGAGGTTTTTTATTTAAATGAGATTGAAAATCGAGTACCGTGGCGGAAGGCTATGTAGATACTTTGTTCTCCAATCAAACGAAGACTGCTAATCTGCTCTCTGGCGAAACTACTTCCTCCAATCCTTCATCGGTCACCATGAAGAGTTCATCATCTGTACCACAAGAACTGAACTTTTCAAGCAAAGAAATTACGCATGGGTTAATGGTTTCTGTAGCATCTCACAATAGTTCGACTATAACGAACAATTTCAATAATGTCAATAATCCCCAGATATATGTACATACAGAAATTATTAATCCTTTGTTTGAAAAGTTATGTTCTTGTTAATTTTGTGTTTACTAATCCTAAAGAACTCAAGAAGTGCTAATGTTGTAAAGTGTGCTTATAAGTCTCAATAAAATCAAATAGGTAAATGAACTTTTTATTTAAAAAACTTAAAAAAGACATCTTTTCTCAAAATAAACAGGAAAAAATCCTCTCACGGGTGGAAAATTTCCCACCCGTGGGTGGGAAGTGAAAGTAGGTAATATGTCAGTTTCAGACTTTTTAAACGTCAGTAATGATGACATTACATATATAGTTGTAAATAAAACATTTTTTAAGTTAGGTTCTTTTCATGTAAGTGAAATATTTTTAGAAATTCCACTAAAAAGAGAGAATGCATCACTTTAAGTAACTATTTCCCAATAAAAAATGGATATAAAGGATGTTTCAAAAAAAGAGCATCCCGTTTTTGAAATGGGTAGAAAACTAAAAAAATACTTGATGTTTGCTTAGTAAAAAACGTCATCCGTATTCAAGATATAGGGCGTTGAAGTGATGTTTCAATAATGTATACATATTTTTTACAAATTTGCCAAACCACTGACAACATTGTAATGGAATTTTACACGAATATTGATACATCGCATCAATTGGTTGTTGTTATATCTGACTCTTATAGAGGGCGCTAGTTACAAGGTTCGTACCAAATAGTATTCAGCATAAACATCATTCACTTTGACACCAAATAGGTGAAACTAGAAACAGAACAGAGTAGTAGCAGAGTCGACAGCGTGCAGCCGAGTAGGAAGGACGTGTCTTGAATACTCAGAAGCAAGCGAAGCAGATTTTGAGAAAGCGATCGGACGGAGGCTGATTTTTATCAGCCGAACCGGCGAAAGCTAATCAGCCGACGAAAACAGCGTTTTAAACGCAAATACTGTTTTTTAACACTTATTTTCTATCTATGAAAGTTTTGAAAAATATTTTTATTTTTTAAAGCCCGGATTTGATAGATGTTTTGTATGTTTTAGGACCTGTGGAGGACAGGAACTATTAAGATGCCACCCAAAAAGATGAACGACAGCCGTGCTAGCAGCCAAGCTAGCAGCAGGACAAGGAGGACAATGGAAACAACATCGGACTCGGACAGTGAAGACAACGCGGCAACAAGAGCCATAAAGAATGCAAAAAAAGGAAGAAACCACGAAAAAGATGAAAGAAATGGAAATAAGGCAGAAACTCCGAGATGAAAGGGACCAGGCCGAAACAGAAGCAATAGAAGCGAAAAAAAGCAGAAGAAATAAGAAAAACCATCCAGCGCATGGAAGAGGAAATGACCGGACTAAGAAAAGCCATGGAAAGCATGGCAAAAGCAATGGAAGAAATGCAAGAGGGAAGGAGAAGCCGAAGCCGCTCAGAAAGCGTCCGCAGGAAGACGCAGAGGACAGAATCCCCAAGAAAAGATGAAGAGAGTGAAGAAGAGGAAAGATTTCACGGAAGTGATATCCATCAGGCGAATACAAAAAAAAAGAAGCCGCCGCCCGAAGGAAAGCCAACGAGAAAGCGATGATAGACGAGGCCATCCGCGAAAACAAGGAGACAACGACGACGCGCCGACCACCACCCGTCATTCTGCGGAGCATCCACCACTGGAGCTCCGTAAGAAAGGAAATCGAGAAAAGAAACATAAAGACGAGGTTCATAACAATCCGGGAAAGACTCGGAGTGAAAATACCCTGCGACGGACCAGAGGACTACAGGAACCTCACAAGGTACCTGAGAGTAGAGAGGAAAGAAGTGGAGTGGTATACGTATATGCCACAAGAAGAAAGGATGGCAAGGATCGTCATCCGAGGATTAACGCACTGCGAGGACACCAAGGAAGAGATCGAAAGACAAGGGGTAAGTATAAAACGACTAACCTAACTTCATTCCAGATTCGGAGAGAGAAGACCGCTATACATCTACCTGGTGGAGCTGGAGCCTGAAGAAAAAGAAAAAATCCGGAAAATCCAACACATCCAGAACGTGAGGATCAGGTGGGAAGAACAAAGAAGGGGAAAGGGGCCGACGCAGTGCTACAACTGCCAAGGCTTCCACCACGGACAGACGACGTGTAACGTAAACACGAAATGCGTGAAGTGCGGAGGACCACACCGACCCAACGACTGCCCACGACCAAAGACCAAGCCGGCCACCTGCGCAAACTGCCAGGGAGAACACCCGGCAAACTACAAAGAATGTCCAAAAGCCCCAAACAACCAGAAGACAAGGACAACTGCAACAGCTGTAAAGAAGACAGGAGTCAGCTACGCCCAAGCCGCAGCTAACAAGAAAACAACAACGACGACAACAACAAAACAACAGATCCTCGAACAGGTGACAAAGCTATTAGCTCAGCTAATGGCTAGTCGCTTGTAAGAGATCGGAAGAAAAGAAGACACACTCTATAAGGGTGTTTTCAGCCGAAATTGCCGGCTGAGGACGCACTTTGTAGAGTCAGCGCAAACACACACAACAGAAGACACAGACACAACGGAAGACCGCCGAAGAAAAGACCACCGAGGTTACACGGCCAAAGAGAAGACGGCTCGCCCCCAGCTGCTAGCCCTTTTAGCTAGGGACGAGCTGTACGCCGAAACGCGAACTATGATGATGAGACCAATCGGATAAGATGGGGGGATGTGGTGGAAGTCCTCCCCGGAGATGTACCTCGCTTAGAGAGGAACATCCTGGGTGGGACGGGCTCATCAAGGTTGTGTGTGTGTGAAACTAGATACTGTCTACCGTTGAAAAGTATGAAGTTATAACCGAGGCTGGTTTAAAGTAATGATTAAGTTATTGAGGAAACAAAAATTCACACATGGAAAATCAAAATAAAGACATGATGAAAAGAGTCCATCAATATTCTATGCGGCTATGAGGTCATTGAAGTAACGTTGAATTCTGTCTCTGTGGCATCGACTTTTTCCTCAAGATACGACCTAACTGAGTAGTCAAAAGGATTAAAATCGCATGACAGAGCAAGTTAATAAATCGGAGCTTCTACACTTCTACCAATCCATCGATTGGGAAAATGGTTACTCAACGAATTACGACACCTTCTTCAAAGTACGGTGGAGCTCCATCGTGCATAACAAAGAGATCTTCGCTCGGTTAGCGTTAAATCCTCTAATATCTCGAATAAGTGATTGTAAAAAAAATCCAGGTACATATCTCTATTCAAATTTCCATGTAGAATGTGATAACCTATTAATTTGATACCTGAAATTGCTGCCCAAACATGAACTTTAAATGAGTGATGGTAATTTGATACCCTCTTAACTTGTGGATTCTCATCACACAATGGAGTGGTGTACATTATGGGAGTTAAACACACCTTGTCGTGAAAAGGTGGCATTGTCCGTAAAAAGAATACAATTAAAAAATACCAATTATTATTAATACTATTTGATAACTTCATCAAAAATCAAAACGGTACATAGTCTGGAGTTTTACCAAGAGCAGTAAAGTTAAATGCTGTTTAAGTTCATTTGGAATTTTGATTAATAAATCGTAACATTACAAAAGATATGCTCAATACTACTTGGCACAAACCGTGTAAGAGTAAGATATTAAAACAAATGCATAAGATGTAGCAGCTTCCAAAACATATTCGTATTTAATTTCATTACAATACTGCCAGTGGTATCGGCAAATTCATGAAAAATGTGTATTAATTATTTTCCTTCAACGACCCTTTTCTTGAATACGGATAGCGCTACAAAAATTGTTCACTGAGCTAAGCCCCAATTACCTTTCAAATTTCAACCTATAAACCTCGAGGCTGATTAGTTTTTTTAAGCACACTGTAGATGTAAATACTGCAATAGATATTCTAAATTTATTTGAAGTTTGCAATCATAAAATTTATTCTTTTTTAACAACAAATTTTACTTTCGTAATGAGGGATTACCTAAATCAGAAATTTTAGCAGACATTAGTAACCAGGAGACTTTTATTTTAAAAATTCATTTAGCTAAAGATATTGTATTTTGGTAAAGCTATGTTGATGATACTCTATCATGTTTTGTAGGTGCTTATAGAACGTTATAGGTACATATTTTTTCCAACTTATTGATAACTCACATCCAAACATCAATTTAACATTAGAAATGAATCAATAAACTTTTTGAACTCAGCAGTCAGTAAAGTTTAAGACAAACCTGAATATTTAATTTATGGAAAACCAACAATGACCTTACAATAGTATCCGACTCAAATCACCCTATGTCACACATGATACTAGGAGCTTTCCTTATTCCAAGGAAATTTTGGAGAAGAATTCAAAATAATTGAACAAATTGCAATATCAAGTGGATTCATAAAATGATAGAAAGAAACAGATATGAAATGGCTATCAATTAAATTGTTCCGAAACAAAATGAAGACAATGTTTAGGTTGTAGTTTCCCGTCTCGGGATTAATACTTTCGAAAT
>CAJUYH010007921.1:0-16504 GCA_910591685.1 Galerucella tenella | reverse complement strand
AAATAGAACATACCGACTCCTTGATGATTAAAACATTTTGATATATTATTTATATTATGAATGTGAAGTCACAGAGAATGATTGAACAGACACAATCAGCAAAGTAAGTCAGATCTGAATCGATTATTTTATTTCACAACAATTATAGCAACATCAAATTTCATCAACAACAGTGCTGATTTCGTTAATCATACACTTCTCGACTTTTCTAGATGGTTCTAGATGTTTTTACCATTTATTCTTTCTTATGAACTTTTAAATATTCGCCAGTACAGGTTCGACAACATTGCTCCCTCTTCTCTAGTTTTTCCTCTTGAATAACCTGACTGCTAGGGCTAGCACAGTATTCTGGGAATGATCTCTGACATAATGCCTCCAACAGCAAACTACGACCTGCCTTATACTGTCCTAATTCCAAATAGAAATGAATGGGTCCTCCTTAAGGATGAATTTCTAAGAGCAGGCAGCTGTTGGTACACAGACGGCTCAAAAACACCCTCAGGCTCTGGTGCAGGTCTATATGGGCACAGATCAAGGACAAAAATTTCAACCTCTCTAGGATCCTATGCAACCTTATTTCAGGCGAAAATTTACGCCATTGTTTCATGTGTGGAGAGATTGGAGCAAGCCAATCTCATTCATAGAACAATGAAAATTTTCTCGGACAGCCAAGCGGCTTGGAAAGACTCTCTTCAATAGGAGAACTCAATAAAGTATTGCTTGTCTGGATCCTTGGCCATTCTGGCATGGAAGGAAACGAGAAGGCAGACTCTCTTGCAAAGGAGGGTCCCGCACGTGTTTCTATCGAACCAGAACCTACAATTGGCATCGCAATAAGTTTTGCCAAGCAAACACTAAATACCTGGACAGCAAGAAGATCTTTAGACTTCTGGCATTTCTGGCATAATTTACCAGGATTGGTTCATTCAAAGGCTTTTATACATCCTTCGAATAATGTCTCCAAACAAATGTTAGATTATAGCAGGCATCCTCATATGCTGAAACAAACTTGGACTGTCGGAAGATCCGACTTGCCGCCTTTGTCTGGAAGATGATAAAACAGCAGATCATATTATTTGTGCCTCCCCCGCCACGGTTCGAATCAGGTATCTGATGTTTGGAAGGGTCTCTCTCTAGCCCTCGGACCTGAAATATCATTCACCAAATAAACTAATCGGCTTTGTTTGAGAAGCTGAATTTGTTCGGTGAAATCTGGATACGTGTGAGCCACAATAGACTCTCACACCTAACCTAATCTAGGTCTGGCTGCAACCAAAAGGGGAATCGGGCACGGGAATAACCCCTCGATATGGATCAATTTAATCTCGCTTCTTGCATATGTTCCCAGTTTCTGTGCTTGGGATTGAACATTCATATAGGGTCACCTCTCGAGAAATATTTGTCGCTACCTTTATCTGAGCGCCAAAATTGTGGACCTCTTCCAATTTTTTTTCCATCTTCCTAACTACATCGGAATGTTCTAATGCTTCTTCATTAGTAGGCAGTCTCCGAAAAGAAGTTCGTTGAGAAGCTTCATTTCTATGCCTGCTAGTATCGTAGAAAAAGTATAACCTATTGGTTCGTGGTCGGAATTTCTTTAGGCTAGCTGATATAGAGGAAGTCCCAGTCCTTTTGTTTTTTGGAGAATAAGAATGAAAGGTATTTGCAAAAAGTTTTATGATGCCTTTCCACTAATCTGTTGGACTGTAAGCGGTGTGGTGAAGTGCGTGTTTTCTTAATCTCTAGTGTCTTCATCAACTTCTGCCATAATTCGGATTTTAAACCTCGTCCATTTTGGTAGGAATGCAATTCACTCCATAACGTTGGTTAGCAAAGCCTCTGCTACTACTACTTTTCTAGATTGAAGCAGTGCTGTAACTTTGCAGGATAATCTACTGGCAATTGCAAGTTTTACTTTCAGAACACATCAGAACAGCCCTTTCATTTTTTGGAGACGCACATTGAAAGGTATTTGCAAATAGTTTTATGATGCCTTTCCACCATTCTGTTGGACTGTAAGTGGAGTGGCGTAGTGCGTGTTTTCTTAATCTCTTGTGTCTTCATCAACTTCTGCCAGAATTCGGACTTAAAATCTCCTCCTTCTTGGTAGGTATGCTTCACTCCATAACGTTGGTTAGCAAAGCTTCTGCTACTACTACTTTTCTATATTAACAGGTTAAGCGCCAAGCTGCTTTTTGAAAAACTTCCCTCCAGGCCAAGATATTTTTATTATTTTATACTCATCATTTTAGGTTGCTACAAATATCCTGAAATCAGCGTTTAGTAGTGCAGGGCCAGGGCGGACACGTTACCATGCTAAAGTGGATGGAAGTGTATCCGCTTGGCCTGGCCGAAACCGATAAAAAATTTTAAATCGGGCGGTCACCCGTGTCCGCCATGGGCTGGCAAGAATGTCTCGTATCGGACACCGGTGTCCGCTATGGCGCTTAACCTGTTAAGGGTTTTTTGTAACTTTGGAGGTTAATCAACTGGCAATTGCAAGTTTTACTTTCAAATCCAGAACTTAAAATTGTAATACTTCAAGAACTAAAAGCTAACGTCAACTTTCCTGCCTCTTGTACATGTTCCTGACAATATTTATGACAAATACAAAATTGTGTACTTTTTTTTAGTATTAAGGTGAACAGTATTAGGGTATAGTGAAAGTTAACATGAAAAATATGTATGGAACTTTTAATATTTAAAAATAATAATTATCGTACACGTAGCTACATTTTTCGAACGTAATTTCATTGAATAATAATCATGTAGTTAATCACTAAAATGTGATTATCTCTAAAACCGTTAAGATTTGGGGATACTAACAAGTATACCTTTTATTTGTTGTAATGAAGTGGCTTCAATTATTTTTTACAAAAGAAGGGCTATTGTGAAAGGGAAAAAAGTTTTGGGTACATTTATGCCGCTTACGTGGCCTATGTGGCGCCCTCTACAAAATACATTGAAAAAGGTGTGAAATTATGATTTCTCATATCAAAAAACTCCCAACCTCAAATTTTTGTGCATATAAGTCTAAAAGCGTTGAAGTTCTTGTAAAAAACGAAAATTAAAATTTCATGTTCAACACCCTGTATCTCTCTTAATATTAACATTTTATTGAGGCTTGTTGGTTTGAATCGCAATATTTTGTGAAGATTGTACTGTACTTCTATGTACAATTAATTGAGGACCACCCTGTATGCAGGGATCACATTGTCGAACAATGCTGCTTCCATGCTCACATATTGAGACTTCCTACTTATCACAAAAGAAAACTATATTAAAGCCAAACTCTTCAACAAATTCAGTTAAAAAATGCAGAAACTCAAAACCAAATTTTATTTCTACAACAGTAAAGGGTGATTTTATTAGACAGAGGAATAAATATCGACAAACGAGATTAAAACCGTGCACAAAGAACTTTTTCACAAACGAAATGTAAATACAATAAGTTAAAGCTGAAACGAAGCGGGGACGAAAACAACTTTTATATTAATTGATAGGCCGCCATTCCTTTATTAAATTCGCTAATTCATTAAATTATGGCGAATGAAAACTTTGTTCAGAACGACTTTTTAAGAAATTCATAATGAGCGATATTGCTAACTTTTCTATAAGAATAAAATTGGACTCACTCTATTTTACCATTCAGTTATGTTAATTTGGTTATATAGAAATATATACAAGCAGTAAGGGATTATTTTCAAGTTTATTTAGGCATAAATTTCACGATTTTTGCGGTTCCGTACCCTATTACTAAGACTCAGCTGCCCGCTCGTCTGTCTGTTTGTCACCAGGCTGTATCTAATGAACCGTGATAGTTAAAAAGTTGAAACTTTTATTTAATCGTTATGCGAGACTTGAAAGACAACACATATTGGTGTTTTATCCACCTAGTTGGGACAAATGGAAGTGATTCGCAACCTCACCCCTCTACATATGGTGGTGGAAAGCGTTGCAGAAAGAACAAGATAGAGACTAAGTAGAGATGGAATCATTAAACAAACCACCTCCTTCCTCACTTCTTAGAAATTAGACAACCTGGGACATGCCACAAGACGGATGATGAAAAAGTATAACTTTTCAAAGAAATTCTTCACGGAATTAAGCAACATGAAGGAATGGGATGCAAATACCATCAGCAGACTTGGAAAGAATGCCATTCAATGGTACACAGACGGCTCAAAAGCCATAGAAGGAACTGGGATAGGAGTGTTCGGGCCAGGAACCAAACACTCTGAAAGCTTGGGAAAACCCCAAGTATCTTTCAAGCGGAAATCCACGCCATAAGAAAGTGCACCCAGTTCAATATTGATAAAGGATACAGAAGACAAAGGATTATCATAATGTCGAATAGTCAAGCAGCCATTATAAAGCACTGAGCTCTTGGGTAATCAGTTCCAAAATGGTGTGGGAATGCCTAGACAAACTCAATGAACTAGGCGAGAACCATATAGTCACCTTACTATGGATTCCAGGACACTCTGGAATAGAAGGAAATGAAATAGCAGATGAACTAGCAAAGAGGGGGACTGAAATACCTTTCTGGGGGCCTGAACCCTTTTGTGGAATCAGCCCCAATGTAATATTGGAAGGAATGGGTAAACTCAAGAAAAAGCGAAGATCTGACCATTGGAAAGTTCTAGTAGGGCTTATACAATCAAATACTTTTCTGGGTGACTACAATCTGTTGAGATCAAATGAATGCATAAGTCAAAGTAAAACTGCGCTAAGAGTTTTAACAGGGATCCTAACGGAACATTGTCGCCTGAATGGGAACCTGATAAAGCTCACAATAGTGAAGGAAGAAAAATGCGGATTTTGTGGAATGGAAGAAGAAACCCCCATCCACATACTTTCCAACTGCACAGCACTTCAGAATCCTAGAGCACAGCACCTGGAAGATTACTGGATAGAAGAGTACCAATTACCTAAGTTGAAGCCTGCAGACATCCTAAAATTCCTCCGGGAAATAGGACTAAAGGAACTACTAGTTTCTGAGACTCTCCTCAGAAACGGAGTAGAAGTAAGGGGGCACAATAGATCTTTTAGGTCTCAGTGAATGTCACCCCAAAATACATACATACATACATAGTTGGGACAAAAGCTTAATTTCGCTATTTTATTTACTCAATTGTAGCTTCACACAAAATAATATGCGCGGTTGTAAATTGCGCATTCGATGTGGCACCATAACTTCCTAGGATGATAATTCTTATTGAAATTAACTTTAAACAGGAACAGTGAGAAAGCGACAAACCTGGCAGTCGTTTAAAAAACTTGACTTAATGAAGGAGACGGTGGTAAATGAAGATAAATGATCCAGATATTGAATTAACTGTTGGGAGTATTCTACGTGTAGACGAAGAAACAATGATGTGTTTCGGAATATTTAATCAAGGACGGATCCAATGAGGGGTTTCGCGAAATTTTGATACGGAAGTTACAACGTAATGGAAGTATTTATTTTGTCCACGACCACCTAATAATAAGTCATTATTTTACCTCCTAACTAAAGGTATATGGTACCCATATATCAACTGTCGTGAATTATGGTTCATAATAAACTGTAGTGTATTATGGTTCATAATTCCCGACTAGAGATGGGGGTACAATATGAAATAAACTATTAAATCTGTGTATTTTGTTCAGGAAATTTGTTTCTGAAATGAATCGTATCGATAAAATATCGAAATCTTTAGTATTGATACTTTTCATAACGACATTTTCTAGTATTAAGTATTTCAAAACAATATATTTATAACGGTACGTTGTATTGATACTTTCTACAGTATCGCCCATCTCTATATATGTCAAATTATTTGAAGTAGCTGCCACAACATTTTGAGGTTAGTAATATGCCAAATCGTTACTGACTTTTATTTATTAATAAATAAATTAAGTGTCGTGGATAAAGTATAGTATTCTACTCGCAATTTATGGCCATAATTCACTTGGGTGACTTGCGCCCCTCGCCTGCGGCTCGTGACGCAAACGTCACCCATCGTGAATTATGGCTATCACAAATTGCTCGTTTAATAATATACTATTATAAATGTTATTGTTCAGCTCCAAAGTTTTTATTTTAGGTAAATTTGATACAAAAAAGACATTTTGTACAAATGACAGCCTCTATCGTCCATGAAATGCAAAAATTTCGAAGCTGGCTGATGTTTTATTTTAGTTCACTACTTTTTTATAACCCATCCTTTTTAAAATTAGCGGATTTCTTTTTCTCAACAAAATTGTATCACAAGCTGATTGATTTTTTATTTATTTCTCGTCTGAAAAATCTAAATCATCAGTAATATATTTTCCTTTTAATTTCCTTACTTATACTGCCAAAAAATTAACCAAAAATAGTCATACTTAGGTAAAAAGTTTCAGCTTCCCACCCCTACTGTAACTCCTTTAAGTACCGCCACTGTTTTCTGGGAGATAATATGTCGGAGGGAATCATGTCACTCAAGTCTACCTATTATCTTGAATAATTGATGGATTATTTAAAGTGAGATTTGACAATGTTCGAAATTCTGTAACAAAAATACGTTCCTTGCGTGAAGAAACTTTTCAATGTATTAGCGTTATAATCAGCACTAGGATTAATTTGGTTATTTACTTAGATAGTATATTGTCTGATGTATATTTTTAATTAAGAGATAAAGAATATGAATAAGTGCATGAGGTAATCTGGAGACGAATCTACGCTCAAGCTGGATTTTTATTTAACATCAAATCAGTCACAAAACAACTAGGAAATATACAGATTGCGAAAAGTCTATTCGCGACATACGATTTACACAAGTACGAAAAGGAAATATGGGAATAACTACTTGAAAAAGAGAGAAGAATAATTGGGCGCAGTTAGCGATGTTTGTGTGTTCAGTGCCCCCCTATTTTAACCTCTGTTGCCAAATGTACTTATCTGTGAAAGTTTTTCCCAATTTTTGTCGGTAACAATGTTAAATACCAATAATAGAGTACACGCATATTTTTTCATATTTTGCTTGGATATTAATTTATAATAGTAAATATGATATCAAAAATTACTAATAATAGGAAATAAACCAGTTTCCATTGGAAATTACTACCAAATTTTAAAATTAAATTCAAATTTCAATGCACTTTCCGACAGCTACCGATGATACGTGTGATGTCATATCTCTTGTGTTTACTCGTATTTACTTATGTCAATATGGCCGGTATTGCATTAGGCTATGTGTAGTTGTGTGTTTATATTGTATTTTAATCAACTATTAATTGCTTCATCGACGTAAAAATATCATTTATATGTTTGTTTGAGACCATTACGTGTTTCTGTGTGCTTTTTTTATTTCTAAAAGTCAACGTAAGTGGAAAGTGGATATAAATATTCGATATTTCCGAGGATATTTTAAAACTTTTGGAATAATATATTTTATTTACTAGTTCAGTGTTCAGTGACGATTCTTTCATATTTTGTGAGTAAAGATATGGCTAGCGAAGGTTTTGTAAAAGCGCAAACTGATAACTTGCCCAAAGTAGACTCATTATGCTGCTTGAATTTATGAAGTCAAACAGCTGCTTTAATGCAGAGGAAATAAGAGGAGTTAAAGCATTATCGTAAGTACGATTCAAACTATGTTTTATTTATATAAAGTATACCAACCATATTTCGATGTGTGGTCGTGAGAAATAGTATATTAAAGTACATATAAGTGGATATTAAGGTCTTTAAAACACGCGCGATTTTTCGAGCACGACGGCGAAGCCGAAGTGCTCGAAATAGAGCAAGTGTTTTAAAGACCAGTTATCCACGAATACTTTATGCTACTTTTTTTATTGGTGCACTTTTAAATTATAAATACTGGTCGATAACTACTACAACAACAAGAAATGGGAATCATGAATGTAATTAAGAACTAAATGTCAGAATATGTGTTGGAATACAAAGTTTTTTTTTCGGCTTTATCCATTTTTAAAGCATTCAGAAACAATTTAGGTCACAAGAACTCAGAGCGTGATACACGAATAAGAACGTAAACAAATGACGTCACACCATGGGGCAGCCATCTTTATGACGTAAAGCGCGTTTTGGCGGACTTTCAAATGTTATGATTTTTAAAGTCGTTTTAAAAGTGAAGTTTTTTTGAAAAAATAGGCATGCAAGGTGGAGGAGACCTGATAAAGCGTCAATTCCCACCCATAGCAAAATTTATGCTTGTACCCTATTGTTAAATCGAAAGCAGTGTATAGATTTTATTTATTGCAGATTGTATAATTATTCTTATTTGTGTTGATCTAACTTTTTTTTTAAAGTCAATAATATCACCAAATAAATATGGCTTTATCCCTTATTAAAAGTGAAATGCAAAATAAGTTATTTATTCCTTAGAAAGTACCAAACATTCTAAACTGGCAACGCTGCTTTCATATCAAATTGGTAGCTGGAACTGAACACACGCCCAATACTGACTGCCCACAATTATTCTTCTCTCTCTTTCAAGTAGTTTTTCTCATATTTTCCTTATCGTACCTACACGTTGAAATCGTATGTAGAGTAATATTTGTTGTTGATTATTTATTCAATACTTCAATGTATTGTATAGTTTCTCTCAATGAGTGTCCTGTCTACATAAGTTGTTTTTCCTTAGAACTTCAAAAATCATATTTTTCACCTCCATATCCAAGTGGTCATATTGATTTTAATTAATTCAATATTTCCAGTTCTATATAATATACCCCAGCAGCCAAATATCTTCTCTTAATTGCTTTTACAACAAAATAGTGCAACGTAAAATATCTCATCTTATAATCTCATTATTTACTACGAACTTTCTCCCATTATCTCATCCCATCTTTTTCGAGGTGAAAAACTTTCACGTCAGACGCTGGCAACACTGACGTACTAACAACACATGTGTTATCTGTGTGATGTGTGTGAAGTCCCATATGGTTGGTTTATTCGGTTTTTATAAGCTCCATACTCCCACGGGCAGTCAGGTTATAAACCACCTTCTCGGAGGTTGTTTGGCGGCGAAAAATTTACCTATTCATAGAATCGAGATGTAATCTTACACGTACCGTCTCGAGGGAGGCAAGAGCTTCCAGTTTATTTTTATCCAGAGATGTATGATCATATCAAATCATGGAAAACTTAATGGAATCGCATTTTAATGAATAATTCACTTTTAACAATGTTGAATCACAACTAAATAATTGTTTATACGTGAAATTGTTGCATACATTCTTTAAAGCTGCCAAATTAGATCACAACCAATGAAAGTTACTGACAACGAGTACAAAGGTACTATATTTATAGTAAATAAAGAAAAAATTAAATAACAAAGGGCCATCTTGTTTGGGCACCGCTTCCTGTCCAATATAAATTATTATTTTATATTGGACAAGAAGAAGAGGAAGATCAAATACTACTTGGCGATGGAAGTGTGGGGTGTGCAGCTGACAAGACATAACGAAAGACATTCGGACCACATGTAAACTGATTAAATGAAAAGATAAAAGGACCGGTCAACCCCGAACTAAAAATGACCTAAAGTCGGTTCATACAGTGACAGTCGAGCTGCCCTTAATGCACTTCAGAGCTCTAGACTAATATCTCGGCTGATATAGGAATGTGGCGAAGAACTTAAGAGACTGGAGACTCGGGACAGTGTAACACTGAAGTGGGTCCCAGCTCACAAAGGAATCGCTGGCAATGAAGGATCGTCAACTCTGATGAACGGACCCGAACCAGCTATGGGCATCCCCAGAAGCTTAACTAGGACATGGTTAAAAGGGTGGGTGAAAAAACAACACAATAAACACTGGTAGAATAAGCCCAGGCAAATACATGGAAAGAAATTTATAAAAGAACCATCAGAAAAAGTAGCGAAAAAGCTGCTCTCAATGAGCAGGAACAAACTACGCACCATAACGGGGCTACTTACGGGACACTTTCCTCCAAAGGAGCACCTGAACAAAAATAGGGCTGTATAACGGAGACCTTACATGCAGAAGATGCAAAAAGGATACCGAAACATCTCTGCATATACTATGCAACTGTGAGACGCTGGACCACAGGATGCAGAAACTGTATGGTAGACCCCAAATGACTCCAGAAGACTTCTACAACCAACCAGCAAAGAACTTGTATGAGCTAATACAGGGAACGGATTGGCAGAATAGGCTGTAGTCAGAACACTAGGAGTATCCACAATAAGCCCAGGAGGCTGAGGTGGTGCCGGCGAAGGGACGGCTCCTTTTAAAAAAAAGTCGGTTCGTTCTCAAGAAAAGCACACGAAGTGAATATTGAATGACCTAGGCAAGTGGATAAGGAGTATATTCTCTTCCCCTACTGCTAACATTTCAATACGCAGCCGACTTAAAATACTTCACGCGTGGTCTTTGTTTACATGTGGTTTTTCTTGTGACCGACCAGAATATGGAAAGCTTGAAGGAGCGGCGTTTCGTACTAAAGAACTGTAAATATTCAGGATATAAAAAAAGTACTAACACCACTACAGTCAATTATACATGCAATAAAATTATTCTACTCATATGATAAGAAAAAAGAAATCTCGATTATTTTCCATAACCTGCACACCAATAAAAAACCAACTAACTAATTAAAATACAGACAATTTTTGTTCTTTTAATTTTTATACCGTCATCAGCATCCGCCGTTTCGAAAGCATTTACTTTGGAGCAGATTAGAAGTGAAGTGAAAAATATTGAGAGCCAGCCATTTTAATTAAAACACTAACCACCGATGGTAATGGGTTGAACTTTTGAAGTTTTCCAGTTGTTCCGCAATTACCGTGCCTCGACGAATTAAATTGGGAGTTGGCGTTATTCTTTCCACTTTCAGGATATACTAAGAGCTTTCCTGTTGATCTTTGGCATTAACGAAAATTCCTTCGCTATTTTTCCGCTTAAATATTCAACTAAAAACATAACATAGGTTGTTATTTATCATTTTTCGTCTACCTTACGGGATAACCAATCATATGAACTCCAAAAATAGGGCAGAAAGTATTGTTTAGCAGCATAAGGCCGGAAAATTCGTTAAGTCCATTTTCCACGGTGCGAGTTGACGCTGCAATTTGGCGTTTTTTCGTTGGGCGCGTCGGTCGCATGAATTAGAACTTGCCCTATTTTCGAGCAAGAAGTCGCTGCGACTTGGTAACTTTTCTGGTGGATTTTGTCGCACCAACCCAAAATGCAGTTGGCAACACGCTACGGATAGAGAAATATGACGTTACTTCTTCCCTATGATTGGATGAGTCGCAGCAACAAACTATCGATATGCTGATTGTATTTTTTCTCTCAGCGATTTGTCCCAGCAACAAGTCGCTGCTATTTGACGCAACGTGGAAAATGAACTTAACGCCACGATTCTAGAAGTTTTTCACCATCTGTCACTTGATTACTTTGACGTTTTACGTGAATTTTTGAATAAAACGTCAGTGCATGCCAACGTATTTTGTTATATTTTACCATTTTTTGGTTTATTCGGTAGACGCAAAACAATTGTGTGTCATACATGCAGAAAACGCCTTGAACTCTAAGCTGCATCTAGTCCTGAGCTGCTAAAGCTTATTTTCTGCCCTTGTGACACAATTCACTATTGATGCTTCCACATAAAATTTCCATAAATCAGTATAGCAGAGTTTATACAGCAACTAGAATAAAATAAAAACTAAAATAAAATAAAATAAGAATGTTCACTTGGTGCATTTCAATAACACACACACACAACCTTGATGAGCCCGTCCCACCCAGGATGTTCCTCTCTAAGCGAGGTACATCTCCGGGGAGGACTTCCACCACATCCCCCCATCTTATCCGATGGGTCTCATCATCATAGTTCGCGTTTCGGCGTACAGCTCGTCCCTAGCTAAAAGGGCTAGCAGCTGGGGACGAGCCGTCTTCTCTTTGGCCGTGTAACCTCCGTGGTTTTTTCTTCGGCGGTCTTCCGTTGTGTCTGTGTCTTCTGTTGTGTGTGTTTGCGCTGCCTCCACAAAGTGCGTCCTCAGCCGGTAATTTTGGCTGAAAACACCCTTATAGAGTGTGTCTTCTTTTCTTCCGATCTCTTACAAGCGACTTTAAGCCATTAGCTGAGCTAATAGCTTTGTCACCTGTTCGAGGATCTGTTGTTTTGTTGTTGTCGTCGTTGTTGTTTTCTTGTTAGCTGCGGCTTGGGCGTAGCTGACTCCTGTCTTCTTTACAGCTGTTGCAGTTGCCCTTGTCTTCTGGTTGTTTGTGGCTTTTGGACATCATTTGTAGTTTGCCGGGTGTTCTCCCTGGCAGTTTGCGCAGGTGGCCGGCTTGGTCTTCGGTCGTGGGCAGTCGTTGGATCAGTGTGGTCCTCCGCACTTCACGCATTTCGTGTTTACGTTACACGTCGTCTGTCCGTGGTGGAAGCCTTGGCAGTTGTAGCACTGCGTCGGCCCCTTTCCTCTTCTTTGTTCTTCCCACCTGATCCTCACGTTCTGGATGTGTTGGATTTTCCGGATTTTTTCTTTTTCTTCAGGCTCCACCTCCACCAGGTAGATGGGTAGCGGTCTTCTCTCTCCGAATCTGGAATGAAGTTGGGTTAGTCGTTTTATACTTACCCCTTGTCTTTCGATTTCTTCCTTGATTTCCTTGGTGTCCTCGCAGTGCGTTAATCCTCGGATGACGATCCTTGCCATCCTTTCTTCTTGTGGCATATAAGTATACCACTCCACTTCTTTTCTCTCTTCTCTCAGGTACCTTGTGAGGTTTCTGTAGTCCTCTGGTCCGTCGCAGGGTATTTTCACTCCGAGTCTTTCCCGGATTGTTATGTACCTCGTCTTTATGTTTCTTTTCTCGATTTCCTTTCTTACGGAGCTCCAGTGGTGGATGCTCCGCAGAATGACGGGTGGTGGTCGGCGCGTCGTCGTTGTCTCCTTGTTTTCGCGGATGGCCCCGTCCATCATCGCTTCCTCGTTGGCTAAGAATAAGAAGATGGCCAACTTTTATCTCTTTCGCTTATTTTATTTGGAAAATGATATTGCGCATGACCCAAATTCACTCCCCAATATTTTCCGTATTGACATATTTGACAAGTTCTAGCTTCCTAACCTGAAATCTAATGAATATTTTTTTAAATCATGATGGGAGCGATGTTGTTATTGATGACAAGTACTGCGATTGTCGCCTTGAATAAAAGGCGAAATAAGCGATTCGAAACTCACTCTATGAATAGGGACAATAGAAATAATGTTTACAAGAACTTGTTGAACTATGCAAAAACGCATGATCGGGATCAGTTTTTTAAGTACAAGTACAAGGATGTCTCCTGGAAGCATTTTCTCTCATCCGGTTATTCTTAAACTTTCCATCAGTTTTAGCATATAACTGAGGAAAGGTTAATACCTGCTCGAGCAAAATGCCATCATCCATTTTACTAATGATATTTTCTATAAAGATTCTAATAGAACATTAAAAATTTTGAAAAATATAAATGAAATAACAATTAAATAGCGAAGTTGAGGTTATGTACTGTACTTACTTAGAACGAAATTTTCTAAACTTGCACAAAACACAAAAGTCATTGTCAAAAAATCTGCGGTTTGATTGGCTCATTCTTATTTCTTATTTTATTCTAGTGATCTCTATAAACCTATGTTGTCTGCTCTTATTTCTGATACTATTTTATGATATTTCCCATTTTATTTTATTTGCTGTTTAAACTCTACTTATCTTATTGGAACATTTTGTAGAAGGACTTCTAAAGTTATTACATTGAATGATGTAGCTAGGTTAGGTTAGGTTTGTGGTGAGTGGGTCTATAAGGTCCTCCACTGCGACTCACAAGAGTCTATTGTGGCTCACACCTATTCAGATTTCACCAAACAAATTCAGCTTCTTAACAAAGCCGATTATTTTATTCGGTGAATGATATATCAGGTCCGAGTGCGAGAGAGAGACCCTGCCAAACATCAGATACCTGATTCGAGCTGCGGCGGTGCAGGCACAAATTATATGCTCTGCTGTTTC
Organism: Galerucella tenella; assembly: GCA_910591685.1. NCBI lineage: Eukaryota > Metazoa > Arthropoda > Insecta > Coleoptera > Chrysomelidae > Galerucella > Galerucella tenella. The sequence continues at coordinate 2,500 of CAJUYH010007921.1, read as the reverse complement.
ATCATCTTCCAAACAAAGACGGCAAGTCGGATCTTCCGACAGTCAAAGTCTTAGCATATGATGATTCAGATGACAGTGGCCTGTTAAAAGGCCTGTTAGACAACGTAGGTCATGCCTGCTATGGTCTAACATTTGTTTGGAGACATGATGTAGCTATTGTCCGTTCAAGATTCAAAATGCTCCACATTACACTCTCGAGCACCACTCTTTGTATATAACCTGATAACCTGGCACCAGCATATGATGTGCTCTGCAGTTTCTTCCTACAGCTGACAAAATTTGCACAAGGCTCCGGGTCTGTCAACCCCATCAGCTTTGAGTGGCAAACCTTACTGGCTTAGAATTGACGTTTTATTAATGTTGCTTGGTTGTTTTCTAAGATGGGAACTGAACGTTATGTCGTTCGAATGTGAAGCAGTGTATCATTTCCAAAAGAAAAACAAAGTGAAAAGACAGATAAGTGAAATTGGTATCTTCACATATTTGTCAACCACTTCTCCATAGCCAATAAAAATGAAGAATAAAAATCAAAATCAACAAAAATTGAAATGCAAACACTAGCCTAGTCAAAGTTCACAAAAATCCGTAAAATGCCGCAAAAAATACTAAAAACTTTTAAATTCAAAATTGAGTATTTAAAAGGGTTGTGATCAACATGAGAAAATCGTCAAGTGAATTTTTGTTTTTGTTTTTTCACTCTAATTGTTTAAATAATGGAATTACAGGAAAATGTTTCAATCAAAAGCTGTAGCTAATACATTTATCTACAAAATTTGTCTGAACATTTTTTTTGTATCTGCATTATTTTTCAAAATATACGAAATTTCCCTAGTAGTATTTTTGAGCATCCCGGGCCGTTCGCGCGTAACTACTAATTGACTAGCACTGAAATTAAATTTATCTCGTAAACTTTTCAATTTACAGAAAAACTTTTCAAATAAAGTTTGTGGATAAATGTACCAGCTACAATTTTTTAATTAAACATTTTTCTGTAATTTCATTATTTAAACAATTAGAGTGAGAAAACAAAACAAAAAAAATCCACTCAACGATTCTCCGCCTAGCATCGTATAAGTTTTTCTCATGTTGAACACAACCCTTTTAAATATTTTCAAGTTTTTTGTAGGTTTTATGTGTACTTTGACTAGGCTACACTGGAAGGATCATTGTACATTTTCCCTAAAAAAAATTTTATGCTGTATTGTCTAAATGATAATCTTGTGATTGTTGACTTCTTGAAACTCGACTTTTGTTTACACGAAACTTAATGTTCTCGATTATCCGTGTCACTTCCTATGTTATTTATGAACCGCACTCTACGTCTACAGATAACCACCACATGAGGACAGAAGAAAAAAGAGGAGCAATAAAATCACAAGGTCCACTGCAGCGGTGAATAATAGACACTACGTTACAAGGAAAGTGACCTTTCACATAAAGAAAAAATGAAATAATATTTTACGTGCTGAGAATTTCGTATTCGCCATCGGTGTTGTTTGCTTCGTATCTTCGAGGTAGAACTGCTCTGGTTATATTCAATCGGAATTGTAAAGAGTTGATAAACTTTTAAGATACAGATCCATTTTTAAACAAAGAAATAGAACGTGAAGGAAAAGGCGTCAAGGATTTTGTCCTATGCTATAATTAAATTCATAAGCATAACATTTCATTTAGCCAGTTAGCACTTAACGAAAATTGACATCTTAATTTAACCTCGAAACCATAAAACTAAAGTGAACGTGTGAAGTTTTCGTTTCAGTCGTAAGATAATATTTTCCTTTTTCTCTCTCGCCAACGGTAGCAGCTAAAACTTTCCAAGTAGATTCGGAAGATATATTTCTGAGCATTGCGGTATAATGACATGGTGTAATTGCCTCTAATTACTTGTAAAATTACCTTGTGGCATAAAAGATGTTGGCCCGAATGCTCGGAAGTTTTTCCGAGGGTGGAGGAAATGAAGCGAAACCCTTTTCCACAATTTCCACGCCTTGGAATCCAACAACTTTGAAAAAGTAAATACCCGATGTGTATTATTGTTTAATTACGGAGAACCGTAAGAAATATGGCGACTCTCTAATTAATTTCAGAAACTTTCGGCACTTTACATTGAAATAATATCTTTTTGCTATATTTAATATCTACCCGGCTCGTTTCGGAAATTATTGTTACTCTGTTTTAATTCATTACTTAGGAACTCAATTCTTGCAAAGATAAGTTGAAGTTGGGTTCTATAGATTGACCAAAGAGCAAGCGCTCTTAAATAGACTGACCGGTAAGTTGTATAACGATCTATACAAAGAGCTGGAAACCCATTCCACGATCAAAAGATATGCTTCTTAACTGTACCCAAGTAGCAATTTAAATTCTATAAGGTTTGTATAAACAGCTACAAGATATGTCTTATAGGATACTTAAATTCTTATAACGGTCTACAAAACAATTATATGATCCTTATACAACTGAAAAGGGCCCATTTTTATACAACTGTTTGGTTGTATAA
>CAJUYH010007920.1:0-16504 GCA_910591685.1 Galerucella tenella | reverse complement strand
AATAAAAACTGTAGCCTATAAAATTAACTATTTAAGACGATGCTCTCTATATCTCAGTCAATGGTCCAAATTAACCGTCTTTAACACAGTAATATTACCACATTTTAATTATTGCCCTACAATTTTGTATTTACTCAACCAAAATGAAATTAATCGTCTTCAGAAGATGCAAAACCATGCCATGCGAATAATATTAAAGTGTTCTAAGTACACTGCTATAAATAGAATGCTGAAGGCACTTAACTGGATGCCAATAAATAAATTAATACTATACTCCACATTAATTTATTTATTTTTATTATTATTTTATTTATTTATTTTATATTATTTATTTAATTTATCAATAATAAATCATACAACAAAGCACTTACTGTCAAAATAACAAATTTTAAATTTTTAAAAACTTTGCATCGGCGTTTCATGTCATAGGTAACTAGATGTCAGCAAATAATTGAATATTAAAAAACAAATTTCTCGAGAACTATCAGAGTTAGATATAGGCAACCCTAATACCAACTGAAAGGTAATAAATTCCCACGTTTAACAGACCCAACAGATACAGGGTGTTCCATTTAAATTAAGCCAGAAATTTATGTATTAAATGGTTAGTGTTATACTGTCCTATTAAAAACACCCTGTATATGATAGCATACCAGTAAATACTGGAAACGGAATGTTAAAAGCTTCTAGTGAGATGGTGTAAAGCAAATGTGGTTATTCGTTTTTATTTTGAAGTTATTGTATTTTTTCGGAGGGTCTACAAATTATGTAAAATCGATTTATCCTGGAAACTGAACTAGATAGGTATAGGGAAATGTTAATGAACTTACATTATTTTTGATAGTACAATTCAAAAATGTGATAGAATACAGGGTGTTCCATTTAAAGGAACCTAACTTTGATACGGCACGCTTTTTTGGAGCACCCTGTATATTCCAAAATATTTTTAAATTATAGTCCTAAGTGATCTATATAATCCTACGTCTTATTTTTCTAATTATATTTGCCGTTAAGACGCCAGAGAATAGTTCGTTCATAGTGCCCCACCCTGTATATACATAAGTACTTCAAGCAACATTTCATGTTTTCCCACTATACAGTTTGCGAAAAATATGAGAAAAACACTTGTTAAATACCAATAATTGTAAATCGAAAACAGTGCATAGATTTTATTTATTGCAGATTGTTCATTCAACCATTTATTTTCTTGAACTATATTATTTTATTCTTAACTGTGTTGATCTCACTTATTTTTCAAAAGTCAATAATATTAGCAATCTCGAATTTCTCCCAATAAATACGGCGTTATCCCGTATTAAAAGTTAAATGCAAAATAATATAGCCCTTAGAAAGTACCAAACATTTTAAACTGGCAACGCTGCTTTCATATCAGATTGGTAGCTGGAACTGAAAACACGCCCAACGCTTTTGTTCATATTTTCGCGATCTGTATAAATCTCTAATAAATTGTATATTCAACTTCGTTAGTATTTAGTTCTTCCTACATCAAAATGCTTTTTACTGTAAAAGGCTGGAACTTTAATTAATTGTGATATAAACACATAAAAGAGGAAGGTGTTTACTTTAAAATTATATCTGGCGGAAGTTCTTATAAAAAGTACTTCGCAGTCACAACCTTGTCGATGTAATTATTGTATGAAGCATCTGTAAATTCTGATTCACGATTTAGAAGTATTTCTTGACACATGATCGATTGAGCTTGACCAAAACAATTACTCGTGAAATAACGTCCTTGCTGAACAAACTGTGCTACTGTATTTTTATTGTTTGGATAATTGGCCGCTTAGATGTTTATTGTTAACTGTTCTACCATGTGTACTCGAAATGAAAGAACCCATTGAGAATAACCGCCCAAGTACCATTATCTATAATAATATAACTCAATATTCTGTAAAAATTTCAAACGCCAGTCAACAGTCTAACTATTACGTTTCATGATTATACAGCCTGGTGATAGATGGACAGACAGACCGACAGACGAACTGCGAAGTCTTATTAATAGTGTCCGTTTTTCACCCTCTGGGTATAGAACCCTAAGAAATGAATGTTTGGAATAAAAAAGACAATTTACTTGATATTCCAAAATGGATTAAATCACGACAGGAAAAAATATTTTAAAACTGCATTTTATAATTTTGTTGTGACGCTAGACCCCACTATAGTCAAAAGCGCTTTTATCGTGTGGGTTCAAAGGTCATTAACCATATGTATCAAATCAGAAGACACAGAGGTTACCAAAATGTATTACAAATAATGATGGTTGATGTTTTCTGCACACTTGTTGACGAATTTGCAATGTTTCATTCATTCTCGAAATAATTAAGATTAAGTACCATTTTTTTTGCTTGGGGATGTAAAATCCGGAAAATTGCTTCTTATTATTGTCAAAGTGACATAACTGACATTTAAATAAAAACTTCGCTGGTGAAAGACTTTTTTGAATCGCTGAAAACTAAATACATATCCTTTATCTAATTCCGCTATCAAATGTGACACTTTACGTCACTCCTTGACGTTAGGTAACGTCACATTTTTCATAACCTTCATATATCAGTTATGAAAAGTAGTTATGTAAAAACTTTACGTAACTGTTTATGTTTCAACATAGAGATACCACATGAGTTTCAAAGAATAATTTATTAATTAGGTAGGTACTGTCAAAACTGACAATTATTTCATTATTTAAACTGTACAAGTAACCCATTATTTTAATTCAATAGTATTTTGAGATTTATAAACATTGAAAACATTATTCAGGACACAGTTATTTAAAGTAAGTCAATTTTCTGGGTGAATACATCATAGTAACAATACTTCTAACACCATTTGATTCCACTTCAATATTATCATTGTAATTGAAGATTTTATTGAATGTTATGAAAGCGCGGAATTAGATAAAACGTTGTACGTAAATACGTTATGAAGAGAGCGACATTGTTCAACACGCGTAATTTGCAGAACTCGCTAGCGCTCGTTTTGGCAAATATTACGCTTGTTGAACAATATCGCTCTTTTCATAACTAATTACGTAAATATGTCTTATTCATCTTACGGATTTTATTTGGGAGTGATGATTAAACGCAATAAAAGAAAACAAAAACGGTGAGTATGTCTTTGTTGAATCGGATGACCCGCATAATAAAACTGCATTTAGGCGCGTTTAAATGGAGACAGAGTTATTTAACCCCTCACTATTCAAATGACAGATGTCGTGTGTCCAAGCCGGGAAAGGGAAAATGGTCTGTGGGGAAAATTATTGAGATGAATCGCTTCCCGGCCAACTGACACAGATCAAAGTGTAACTATGTATAAAAATATCAGAATATAAGAAATAGAAAACCAAAAAAAAACCAGTTTTGAACCTAGGACCTCTGGGTTGTGAGCTTAATACGCTACCTACTGGGCTAGTCTCCTTACATTTAGTCACATAGAATAGAAGGTTAAATGCTACATTGACGCATGCGCACCCCAACATGCGGGGGCAAAACAAGAAGGCTGGCAACATCGGATTAGAGGGCTGCAGGCAGGTGCTGCTGCAAGCAGGTCCTCCTCTTATACGACATCTGTCTTTTTAATAGTGGGGGGTTAAATAACTCGATCTCCATTTAAACGCGCCTCTGTATTTGACTATACTATAGAAGTCTAGAAGTTGCAGTCGCACGAAGAAGCTGCACATAAAGCCCGGTTCTGACGGTGCAATTTCGTCTCTGCAGCTCGATCGCGGCGACAAAATTGCATGCAGCTCAGGTGTTCTTACCGATGCAATCGAGTTGCACCAAAATAGAACTGGTTCTAATTTTATGCCATAAGTTGCAGCAACAACTTGGTAACTTTCTTAGTGACTTTTTACGCAAACCTAAAACTTCTGTTGGTATAAATAACTGAAATGTCAGTTACGAGGTTATCTTTGGTCGCGTTCATCACAACGTAGCGCTACCGAAGCGATCATCAATTTACTGCTGAACGCGTGTTTTGTTAACTGATCAGATTGAGCGATGTAGTATCAGTCGCCATTTTTTCAATCAGAGTTAAAATACGCTCCACGCTACCAATTGATAATGCATTAACTGTAATTTATGACATATGTTGGAAACATATTGTAAATATCTTTGTTTGGAGATATTTTAGCTTGTATTTTAGTGAAAATGAGTGAACAGCTGAAGGTGACTTATTATTTCATTAATAAATTGTATAGTTTGTCAGGAAATTCATCTCTTCATAGTATGCTCCAAAGTGGGGAGTTCAATTTATTGTAATTAAATTCCATTTTTCAATGGTTTAAAGTAATACCGATTTCATAATTGTCGTATATATCAAATAAAATTGAGTTGTTTTTGTTGTATTCATTGACATTTGACATATTATGTCGATGGTTTTATTAGCACGTTCAGCAGAATTACGAACTGATAGATCCGGCGGCCTCGAATTGCGGACCGATTACCTGATTTTAATAATTCCGTACTCGAACTGCGGACAAAACCAAGAAGACCCCTCTTTTAAAAACCATGAATTGCGGACTAAGCCTTCCTCACAAATACGTACATCAAATTGCTATACACTCAAATCTATTACGGAAAATGAGGATGCAGCCTTCCTCACAAATACGTACATTAAACTACTACATACTCAAACCTATTACGTAAAACGAGGATGCAGCCTTCCTCACAAATACGTACATCAAACTACTACACACTCAAATCTATCATAGAAAACAAGGATGCAGCCCTTCTCTTTCGACTTGGTCCGCAATTCATGGGTCATTAAAAACACATGACAAATTTTGAAAATCATTTATGGTTTTTGGTCCGCAGTTTATGTACGCCCGATAGATCACTCTAAAAATCGCTACCTGATCAAGTTTGTTGGGATGAACGCGACCATTGTATAGTTTGGTAAGTTTATCTGAAGCTACGGGGATTCGGTAAGAGGCGAGGAAAAACATGGCGCCTATCTGTCAAACGTACAAGTGGCGTACGGTACCTATTTTATCAAGTAAAACTGAAAATACAAAGGTAACTGTCAATACCAACGCCACTGGATAATCAATATCAGTCAAATGACGAAGTGAGAGGGAAGATATCACGCACGCGCTTGCCAATAAGAAGTCAGCTGGTCGATACAAATCACCAATTATGTAATTCGGAGGATGTGGTCATTATGGTTTTCGTACAACGCTGCCAGAGCTTCAAAAAGCCCATAACAAATTTGGAAAAGTGTTATTTTAAATATTCATAAATTGAAAAAATAATGTTAATAGAATAAATCCAAGGAAACAAACACATTATAAAATTAACGTTCAATCATATTTTTAATATTGTTAATAATAAAAAGACCCTTTTCTAATTATTATCACTACATAGTTAACACTTCAGTTTTTTCATAGTTGAAAGTGGCAATGTCGAATGTTTTCGACTGCATTCCTTTCACGGCTTCAGATAAACTTGCCAAAGTATATCTGTGCTTTATGCTTTGTATGTTATTTATTTCTCCATGTTATGTTATTAGATTCTTTATTCTCCTAAAAAACTGTTGCTATTGTGGATTGTGTAAACTGACACATCCAAGTATCAAGCACATGATGGCTACCTCTCCCAAATCTATATATTTATTGTCCTTTTAGAAAAATTGACCAATAAATCGCTGTTTTGAAAATTTAAATTTATCATTTATGAAGTTGGGTTATGGTTATCTTTTGATAAAAATTTGGTGACCATTTCGAATATTGGCAACAATATAGTATTTCCTTAAGAAATTGCTGCAATAGTATGAACATGATGTGAACGCTCATGCAACTTAGATAGGAGACGAGTTGCGGCTAGAAGTTGCTGCAATTAAGTTGCCTTGATGAATTGCCCCGTCAGAACCGGGCTTAACAATATCTGAACATCAATATCGGTCAAAGCCTAAGGCGGACTTCTAGTGGGTTCTTCTTAAGTGAAACGGAGTCTACTAGAAGTTGTTATTAAAATAATTCTCAAACCCATCCTACGTTCTGACCTTCCTATTGACATTGTATCATAACAGAAATATTCTGTGTTATAATAGGTGTGTTTAATTATCTAAGTACTGCCATGGTACTTATGTATATTATACGGAGTGGGCGACTGGAAACAGTCCAACTGGTATGTGGCAGTAGTAGTTGAATTAAAAAAAAAAACTGTACGAGGTTGAGTTGATATAGAAAAAAATAGAAATTAACATAAGAAACACAATAGTTATTAATCTGATAGTTTGTCTGTTTTTTCACTGTTAAAATTAATATAAGGTTTTATTTTTTGTTTAAAAAAGTACATAGAGTAATGGAAAACAACCAGATATTTATTACAATAATTTAATGAAAAATGCCATAATTTTCAAGTTTATGAAAGAAAACTGGATCATTTTGAATATAAAATGTACTATAAAATAAAATAGTTTCTTTAACCACTTAACCGAGCACTTAACTATTAAAATGTAAAACATTTATCGGGGCCAGTACCAGAGTGCCACCAAGATTTAGCTAATTAGCTAACGCCTCGGCAGATAACAACATTATCCTGAGGTGGGTTGAAGGGCACGACAGGAGTAAAGGTAATCGCATTGCCGATTCTTTAGCCAGGGATGCGGCTGGACTAAAATTTTTAGGACCTAACGACTTCGACAATTGCGGAACTAGCCAAACGTTACACCCATGCTCAATCCCTTAAGAGATGGGATGGAATCAAAGGATGCAGTCTTGGTAGGATCACCCTGGGCGACCCTGGGAAGCTGGCGCCGAAGAAATATTTGGCGGTGACCAGGAAAAACTTACGTTTAGCAGTAGGATTTCTGACTGGCCACTGTCAACTAAGGAAACACCTCCATACTATGGGGCTAGTGGACACACCCCTATGCAGGATGTGTGAACAGGAAGATGAAACTGTCATGAATGTCTTATGCGAGTGTCCGGAGTTAACGTCAATAAGAGAGTGTGTGCTCGGTGAATCTTGGCCTACACCTGCCGATATAAAGGAGATGTCTCCTAGTGGCCTGTCTACCTTCCTGGGAAGAACAGGATGGACGATGACCTAGGAGGACAACTCCTCGGGAGGATGCACAATGGGTCACATGTGGCCTAAGTGCTGTGAGCCTACACTCACCCTCCCTACTCTACAGATACAGATTGTAAAATATTTTGTCAACTTTGAGGACAACTCTGTAATATCCGAAAAATTTCCGGTTTTTAAAGAGTTATTGCATTCCAATACTCTATGCACTTTTTGAAAAATACTGTAGAAAAGATTCTTGTCGGGAAAATTTAAGAAATTTGGTCTTTCACTTTAAAAACGCATTTTCCAGCTGAGAACTTCTGCTGCATTCTATAGGGTGTTTCAAATTACAAGAAAAGAACATTTATTGACCTACAGTTCACAAAAAAAAATCAAATAAGTGATTCAAGAGATAAAATAATTTTGTCTATTAATTAACCTTTTTGTATTTTATCTGAAGAGATTTGATTAACCCTTTCCTCCCTTAGCAAATTTGCAACCTAGTCAAGATGTTCTTGAGCTTAATGTATACTTTGTCATCATCATCATAGCTAAAGAGTTTCCCATGGCTTATCGCAAAAATGGGCTTCTACATACTCCGAACTGATAGAAATTGTTGAACACTTAGACGAGAGTGAAATTTTTTCGGACACCGCCAAGTTGATCTAGATTACGTCCCGAGTATGTTCCTGGTTATGAAAATAGTGAAAAAAATAATCTTCGAGAACATCAAGATGCATTTGAAGGGGCGATTTAATTGCAGCTTTCAACTTCAACGTGAAATTTATGCATTGTTACTTATTATACTATTAAATTAGATTTCACAATTCTTGAAATTTCAACGATCTAAAAATAAATGTTAAGCATAAACAAGTAATATTCATGGAATTTATACCTAATCAGTATCTACTTCCGTTGATTAAACACCTCTTAAAAAAAGAGAGAAATATTCAAAATGTCCATTGTTTAAAATATATAAAATTTCAACATGGTTTTGAAACTAATTTAGTTTCTTTTTATTCAACTCATTAATTATTGAAACAATACTGAGTAAAAAAATAGTATATTATACACCAAGGTGGTAAAGACTATTATTATTGACCGAGCACCAGGATTATTTGCACCGAGCGGAATAAGGTGCGAGGTCTATAAATGTCTTCAACACCATGGTGTATACAGTGCTATTCAAAAGTCCCCTCCCCCCCTCGCATTTTTTGAACGGCTTCACTTATACATTAATAAGATTTGGAGGGTGAAAATAAATTGTTGTAAACTTCTCTACGAATGGTAACAGGTGACGTAATAGTAATAGATGACTTCACAGTGCCACTCTGGCCAATAACTTTATATAGGACCTTATGGCAAGTGATATCTCGTTTGAAAGGCACTGACATTGGCTACATAGCCATATTAATTTTGTTTGGGTTCAAACTAATTTTGACTGATAAATTAAATAAATACCAAAATTATTATTTCACATTTAAATATTGAAGATTTTTCAGTCCGCCTCTGGTTAGTTGTCAAAAAAATTGACGTTTTTAATTTAATAGTATTTGTTGCTTTGCAACGTTTTTCTAAATATCTTAAATATTTAATTTTATTATTGTTTAACGAGACGTTTAAGAGTTTACATAGGCAAAATGGTACGTACTCAAGCCGACAAAGTAGCAGCTATCTTAATAATTGGTGAATCTAGAAATAATCCCCATGAAGCGGAACGTTTATTTAATGAGAGTACCCAGATCGCTCTATCTCGAGAACTTATTTGAGGGAGCTACTTCACAAGTTTGAAGCAACAGGTAGTGTTCAAGATGCCAAACGATCTGGTCGACCAACATTTAGTGATGATAAAAAAATTGATATAGTTGCTGAAATGGTAGTAAACCCTACTTCCTCTTCAACTAAAGTTGCGTCTATCTGTGAAGTAAGTAAAAGTACAGTACAGAGAGTGTTGGCTAAAAATAAATTTCATCCATACAAGTTAAAAATGGTGCACCACCTTTCGGATGACGACCCCGACAGAAGACTCGAATTCTGTGAATGTATGACAAATAAATTAGTCAAAACCCACATTACACAAAAACAATTTGTTTTAGTGACGAAAGTACTTTTTGCCTCAATGGAAATGTGAATACACAAAATGTAAGGCATTGGAGTGACACAAATCCTCACACCTTTCGTGAACAACATACCCAATTTCCAGAAAAAGTCAATGTTTGGGCAGGTATTTTGGGAATCCACATAATTAGTCCTGTCTTCCTAAATTGAAATTTAAGCGGTGAAGTGTATCTGGAGATGTTACAAAATGCAATTGAGCCGTTAATTCTTGAAATTCTGGAAGATAATCCAGATAAATTCAGCCATCTGGAAATAACATTTCAACAAGATGGTGCTCCTGCACATTATTATGGTGCAGTAAGACGTTACCTGGATGAAGAATATCGAGGTAGATGGATCGGCCGGCGAGGTCCTATAGAATGGCCACCTCGGTCACCAGATCTGACACCATTAGATTTTTTTCTATGGGAGTACTTGAAATCCAAGGTTTATACTACGGCACCAGATAGCATTGGCGTTTTGAAAGAAAGAATTATTGAAGAATGCAATGCGAATTTCAGCTGACACATTCGAACGAGTACGACAAGAGTTTACTAATAGGATGTATCACTGTCAGGAAGTAGACGGAGCACATTTCGAACACTTGCTATGAGAATCCATTGTTGATATTTGATTAATTAAATTTAAAAAAATAATTTCAATAATTTTGGTATTTATTTAATTTAACCGTCAAAATTAGTTTAAACCCAAACAAAATTAATATGGTTATGTAGCCAATGTCAGTGCCTTTCAAACGAGATATCACTTGCCATAAGGTCCCATTCACAATTATGGGCCAGAGTGGCACTGTGACGTCATCTATTACTATTACGTCACCTGTTACCATTCGTAGAGAAGTTTACAACACTTTATTTTCACGCTCCAAATGTTATCAATGTAAGTGTAGCCGTTCAAAAGATACGAGGGGGGAGGAGAGGGTCAACTTCACAGCTAGTAGTGGAATAACAAAATTAATAGATTATCTTCGATTTTTTTTAGAAATAAAATCTAAAACTACATCCCGAATATATTTAAATTATTCTTAATGAAATAAATGATTAGAATCACACACGAAAAGTTGATATCGCCTACATAACCGTACAATAAATCCAATCTAAAGACCTCAATTATATACACGTGACCTTAGTTAACCAAGAAAAAATTTTTAACTTATTTTGCCGAAGGTCTCTATTATTATTTACAAAGAATACTTATTAAATTACCCACACATATTTTACATGAAACGAATACAATTTAAATTCCTAACAATACATTGATCTTCCTTTGTACTCAATTTGTTTATTACTTTCAAGCGGATTAAAGTCAGTTTACATCATCTTTATAATGACAATCAATAAACGTGCACTAAATACTCGTAAGTAAAAAAATGTTTGCTGCTGCACATGAAAACGTCATGGGACATCCAGTATATATACGACATTAATCCATCAATACATTAAATCTCGTTCGGCTAACAACTGCACGTGTTTCCTTTTCATTTTTTAATTTATTTTGGTTTACAGTAAACAATTTTATACAGCACTGTTAAGTTTGTAGCACTAACATGGCCATACTTCAGAATGTAAACATTTCTCTAATGACAGACAGTAAAATGGTAAAATGTCTTCGACAAATGTTTAAAAATAAATAAAATAATTCAATAGGGGCCATCCAGAAAGTACGTCACACGAATTTTAGGACTTTTGAACCCCTCCCCCCGTCCTTGTCACAGGTTGTCGCATTTTTATAACCTCCCCTCCTGATTTGACGTCACATATTTTTTAAATTTATGCATGTATTTAAAAATAATCGAGAGAAAACAGCTATTTTCATTTTCCACTTATAAGTGAAGTAAAATAATCTAATAAAATCAACATAAAGTCCAACATTTCATAAAACCGAAAAAACAAACGACTAATTAGAAAACAATAAACGATTAATTATATTAATTAAAGATAAAAAACATGTGACGTCACAAAACTATTGACTCCCTCATGTTCCTTGTCACACGATGTCACACTTCGGTGATACCCTCCCTCCCCATTACGTGTGACGTACTTTATGGATGGCCCCATATTGGTAAGTATAACTTTTCACTTTTTACTATTTAATTAATGTATGACAGGATAGTCATATTGTTCTGGAGGGCAACCGCAATAATTTAACGCCCTGTATCAGTGATGCCAACTTGGGAGTTTTCCCCCTAAATTTAGGTATTAAAAATATATACAGGGAGTTTTTTAGGGGGAATAATTTTTTGGGGGTATTTTTAGGGATAAAATTTTAATTGTGTTTTTTTAATTGCACTACTTTCCATACTCCATACTTGTATTCAATAATAGTTTATAAAAAATTTGAATTGATCAAACGATACTACTGTCATTGATGGTTACTATATGGTGCTAAATTAGCAAAATTATGTGTAATGATATTTAATTAGTAGTATTTATTCGTTATTTTTAATGTATTATTTATTTAAAAATATTTTATAAATAATAAAAATTTTTAGTGCGAATTCCTAGTAATTGTGGTGATTTTAGGGGTTTTTGTACGAATTTTAGGGAGAAATATTTCTCAGAGTTGGCATCACTGCCCTGTATATTGTTCCACAACAATATTTTATCCTATCGTCCAAATAATAAGCTCTTATGTACATTTATTCTAATACTTATGAATCGACCTGTATAAACATATTAAAATATCTCGCAATTGGACAGGTTTACATCATTTCTATAACACACGTCTTCACGAAGAGAGTTTCTGGAGTTTTTGCAGAACTTTCATGGCCTCGAGGTAGTGGAATGTCGATAAATTTCAAATACAGGACCGTGCCCAACGTAAAACCAATTTGGCATAAACATAACGCAAACGAGGGCAATGATTTTCTATTTCGAAATATCCTGCGGATTTTTCAATTTGTTTCATTATTATTACTGATGGAGGACCAAACAAATATTTTTGAACTAGTAAATGTTCATTGAAAATATTAAAATGGATTAATCAGTGAGTAAATTTATACAATATGTCCCCCTAAGTTGGAATCACATGGAAAACTTTTATAAATTTTAGGAAAAAGTTATTCTTAATAAAAAGTTCTGCATTATCTAAAACCTAGAACAAATTTTTCAGTCGTATACGAGGTTTGTCAAAAAATAATCAGTTTCACCCAAGAGTAAAGTACCTTTAAATTTGACAATTTCGAAAAATGTAACTAAAAAAAGTTGGATATGTCGAAGCATTAGTATGAGTAAAAATAAAATTTGTTTGTTTCTAACATTAATATGATGTTAATTTTATAACTTGGTGTTTGAATGTATTTTATTATTTGCATAGTATTAAAAAACGGTAAGGGTTGTTTACCGGTCGACAGCAAACACCCTGTATATTTGCATATTTTTGAAATCCTCTTACAGCCGGTCTCACAATAATAGGTTACCTTATGGTTAAAAAGTATCCAACGGTTACAAGATTTGCGTTTCACAATATGTGGTCAAGGGTATAAGTATAGGTTAACCATTAAAAAATTTAACTGCAACTCAAAGTACGGGTAACTGTGCTAACCAAGGAAACCTAACCTAATTTATGATTGTTAACTGCATCAACTGTCAAATTTTAAAACTGTATATTGTTATTTTCAATTACAAACAATGAAAAATATGAAAGAGGACGATGTTAATGCCTATAGCAGTGACGATGAAGTCAGACGGCCAAAAATTATTCGCCCAAGACAGTAGAAGGTCTGTTGGAAGATATTGAGGAGGTTATTTCCTATCCTACAATTGAAGCGTGGGGTAGTTTGGTAGTTCCAGTATAAAAACTGTACAACATAACCTCCAAAGATCTTCTTTTTCCTTTCATTTGACATAGAACATCATACTATCGATGGTTTTAATACCAACCCAACATAAGTTAAAATAATTTCATAAGTTATCTGACCATTAGTTAAATGATGATTGTGAAACATGTTCCAATGGTTAGTGTCTCGGTTAAGGTTACTTAATTCTAAGAGTTTACCACCGTTTGTGAAACTGGCTGTTAATGAACCGATTCCAACAAACTAAATAATGTATGATCAATTATGAATTATACATGGTGAAATTTTTATTTTTACAGTTATTAAACACATACATAAAATACCTGATGTATTTGATTTTAATACATTAAAATAAATGCTCAAAATGTACTCCACCTAGTTGTTGGCAATAGCACAGTCTCCTATAGAACTCCTCCTTAACTTTGTTTAAAGTTTGAGGTGAAATATTCCGTATTTCTGTAGTTATACTGTCTTTGAGGTCTACAATGCTAGTTGGTTGTGTTGCATATACTTTGTTCTTCAGATAACCCCACAGAAAAAAATCTAACGGCGTAAGGTCTGGCGATCTAGCTGGTTACTCAATAGTACCTCTTCGTCCAATCCATTTATTGGGGAAGATTTCATCTAAATAAGTTCTTACCATTAAAGCATAATGGGGTGTTGCCCCGTCTTGCTGGAACCAAACATTTTCATTCGGTAAGCTAGGATCTATTGCCTTGGGATATAAGTTTGCCAACGCAGGAATAACTTCATTTCTAAGCATATTTAAATATTTTTCAGCTGTCAAATTTCCATCTATAAATATAGGACCAATAATATGGTCGCCTATGATATCAGCCCAAACGTTCACCAATTGATGGTACTATGTATCTCACGCATCCAATTAGGATTCTCTGCTGACCAATATCTACAGTTCTGTCGGTTTACCTCTCCATTCAATGTGAATGTTGATTCGTCAGAAAAAAGAATGGTACCAAGAGCTATCTCATTTCTGTTCAGCTGTTCAGCTGTTCTGGATCGTCTTCTGTTAACTCCTGCACAAAAGTTAATTTCCCCATAAGGGATGAAGTTTTTCTTTATGAAGACATCTTAGAACAGTTGTATGACTAACATTATTTTCACGGGCAATTTGACGTGTACTTGAAGTTGGATTATCTTCGACACTTAACAAAATATCCACTTTCACATCATCTTCAACGAAGTGTGGTTTTCTTTTCAATGGTTTGACATGTCCAAGTTCTCTGAATTGTGCATGAATTTTAGACACAGTACTTTGTGAAAATATTAGGCAATTCGGGATACCTGTGATTAAATAAGTTTGCCACTTCAACTTGACTTCTGCAGTTATCCCCGTACCCGATCTTCATTAAAATCTCAATTCGGTGGGTCTCAGTTAAATATTTCATTGTTATGTCGACAAGGAAAAAGTGTTTGACAAAGATTGTACTTTTTCAGTATAAACTGTCAACACATCAACAACTGACAGAATAGAAAACAATCCACATTATTTAGCGATTTAAAACAATCCACATTATTTACCGATTTTGTCTAATTATTGGCGTTTTTAGGCAATTTTTAGGTATTTATGATAAAATTCATGGGCGTAGCAGGTTTTGTTTAATATATAAATACGTCTAATAATTAGTTAGTTTAGATTTTTGATAAATCCATATTTAGCTAATTTAAAAAAGTACCAATATTTCAAGTGTAATAAATTATTATAATTTTAAAGTTTCTCACTGTATAATTAATAATTGACCATACATTATTTAGTTTATTGGAAGCGGTTTATTAAGAGGATTTTGAAAATATGCAAATATACAGGGTGTTTCATTAAGAAAACAACACCGACTATGGCATACTTGCGTGAATCACCCTGTACATTTAAATTTATGTTTACATAACGCACAACTCAATTAAAAAGTTGACGTGTCTCGGCATTTTTTATAATTTTCTAAAATAATGACATAAAGAATTTTATTCCATAAGTGGTTTCCACACTGTATAAACGGTCATATAATATGTCGTTTCATTAATAATTTTTGTTCCTGATTAAAAACTTAACGACCTCTTAATAAATTTCATGAATTCTCAAACAAATTCCGCTGAAGCCAAGAAAATTTACCATTACAAATTTATCAGTATCAAATAGTTATATTATTTATGTAAATTATATTCAGATTCAACGGAAATTTCGATTCCTTTTATGACCAGAATACGTTAAGAATGTTAAGAGTCGAGTTCAATATACAATACATACCAATTAAGCCAAAGCAAAGATTACAGAATAAATATGTATTCTGTATCTTTGGCCAATGTTATTTATCACTTTTCACTCGTCGCGTAAATCGGTATTTTACTTTTTCAAAAAAAAGCGAGATGGATATTTTCAATAATCTACATGAAATGTAACTTGAAAAAATTAAAATTTTATACTCGATATTTCTACATTAGAAAAATTGACTTTCTTATTTTGTCTTTAACCGTGAAATCCTTTCAAAGTTGGATAATTAATTATACAAAGTGGACCCTTCCTTAAAAAGAACCTAATACTGCACCTCATAGTTCCCTACGGCTTTTACACTTAACCAAACGTGTTTTCTGTAGTTTCATCTGCAGTGAATGAAGGCTTGGTTCAAATACAGATAAAATAATGAATTTCTAACGGTAAAATCAATAAAGTTATTTTCAACTTTCAAGTTTCAAGCAGTTCACAATAATTAATGTTTTGTCCAATCCGTTTCATATTCGTAAATGTTTCAAAGTTAGATAGAATTTATAAAAACTAATATGAATAGTGGTATTCACAGCTGCACAAAACTGTCAAACGCGTGCCAACTTTTGTACCAAATAGCGTTCATATAAAATAATAACAGATTTGGAAAGATCGTTGAAAAGTGCACTTAATTTTCTTAAATTCGCAATTCGCTCTGGTTTAATACAAAAATGGATGGTTATGTTTAAAAAAGTCGAACTCCTTTTTCACACCACTTTAGAATACTTTCAACCGCGTAGGAGATAGCTAGACGGGTAGAAACACGGGAAATTTGAACGTTAAACGTGAAATATCGCGGTTCGATTCCCCGCTGTGGTGTTTTCAGTATTCGAAAGTATTATAAAAATGCTGTACTACTTTTTTAAACATAATCATACATTTTTTAATTAAACCAGAGAGAATTTAAAAAATTTAAAAGTGCATTTGAATTTATTGTTCAACGACCTATCCAAATATGTTATTATTTTTTATGGACGCTATTTGGTAAAAAAGTTAGCTCGCGTTTGACAGTTTTGTACAGGAGTCCCTATGTCGCATCTTATAAATAACACAGTGTTTACAACATAAGGGTCTAATTGGTTTTTATTATAATAGTTTAGCCAATACCATTTAGCGTGAAACCAACTATAACAAGAACTTGCAACAATTTGCCGTTTGGTACATAAGTGTTTCTGATGCAATATTTTATAATTATATAACTTTAGACAGGTAGTAAGGTGTACCAAAATGACAGCAACGTATTGAAATATTGCAAATTAGGTAAATTTCTAAAACCACGTCCACATTATG